>JAHWFP010207761.1:16506-27956 GCA_023313725.1 Lithobius niger | reverse complement strand
ATAATCAGTCAGCTCTGGTTACTGGGATCAATTTAACGTTGTTGGCCCCACGTTTCCCTGCCTTTTTTTATTTTTACCAAACCAAACTAGCTTTAAAAGTGTGGTTGTAAAAATCTTCCCACAGCATGAAATAACATTTTACTAGCATGATATATAGTTATATGATAAGGTCTACATATGGGGGTACGTTTACCATTTCTGTAATGTGTGGGTCAGTGCCAACTCGGACCACTGTATTGTGATTCTGGTTGGCGTTAGTGACATAATTGTCGATGCGCCATAAAGTCAACACCCCCCCCCCCCCCGTATTCAATATAGCATCAGATCCGTCGTAGATGTATCAGACTTTCTTTAATTCCTTATCAACGAAGACCATTTGGCGAAGACAAACGTTCGGAGATTTATTACCTTAATTTACAATTCTCTCTTTGTTTGTCCTGACGATTTCTTTCAAATCACTTACCAGATCGGACCAAAATAGACGCGCACTTGGAGGGGGGGGGGGAACTGACGCTTAATGACGCGTCGACAGCTCTGTCATTAGCACCCACAGTGCAATGGTGTTCGGGTAGGCACTGCGCCAAACATTAGAGAGATGTTCCACAAACCCAAATCTACACTTAGGACTACATGGGTGTGGGTTCTGCTAAGATTTTCAGCTTTTCTGAACACGGAATTCTTAACATATCACCATGCTAATTCGTGACCAGCGTGACCAACCCAAGGTCGTCACATATTCTGGGTCATACACCTATTTGTGAAGGAACTTGTATACGTGATGTAGGAGCTGTCATTGGTGACAAAATTGACTTTTTGAGATTATATATTTTGTATTATCAAAGGGTTACCCATTCATGTGTTTTCTTAGCCACACACTTAGCTCTCGAGAGCCCCAAGTATTACTCTAATACTATTTAGAATTAATCAAACCAATCCTAGAGTAAGGTGTGCTTCTTTGGGAACCAATTTATACCAGAGATCAAAAATTAAATATATTCAAAGGAAAATCACAAAGTATATTCGAAATATTGATACAAAGTTAGGCAAATCTTTCCTTGAATTTTACAGGCCCCATTTTCATACAAGGGGATGTACAGTAAGTGCAAACTGAAGATTCCAAACTGTGGATTGAATATTGTCCCTAATTCTTTCGCATAACGACACATCAACATACGATAAGGTCTAGATTTGGGGTTTATGCTATTTTAGGTTCTGGTTGGCCGCTCCGCGCGGATTTTTGGACAATGGATTGATCACGCCTGGTAGAAACTTCTTCTCTTCGAGCATACGAACCAACATGGCGACCTTATGTCTCGCTTCATCGCTTTCCCGACGTGGAAAAAACCTCTTAATTCACCGGCTAGGGAGATTGTTTGCAATGTTTTCAAATACATGGAGGCTTAAGACACAACACGGATGTTGAAGCAACAAATTTAGGAGACCAGCTTTGCTACTGGAAAATCTCAGAGAACGGAAGGCGTTTCTTGTCACCAGCAAAGGAAATACCGATACCCAACTCCGGCCAAAACTACGGCATGAAGATTAGGCCTAACGCCACAGACGACGCCACCACGGCCTAGTGCATCGAAAGCTGAAGCGCGCAGAGAAATTGCAACACCTGTGTTAGGTGTTCCATACGTTAAACTGTTTAAAAATAGACTTAAAACAGCATCTATCAGACTATTCACTGTATTTTTTCTACTTATCTCTTTTTTGAATAATTCAAAATTATTGCAAGCAGAGATGAAACATCCACGTGAGTTTGGGGGTCAGTCGGTCAAAGGGGTTACATTTTTATCGTGGGTTAAGTGGGTCATGGGTCAATACCGCTCACCTACCAACCCACCGACTGAGTAAGCCATACACTGTTAAAGGTAAGAATTGACCTTCCATAGTTTATTTATAATAGAACCCAAAGCCGGAAAAAGTAATGACTTGCGCATTATGTTAAACTAGTTTGCACTGTTAAGCACGCGATTTATGGCTGTATTAAGTTTAAATTAATGAACTGTAGAGCATATTTTCGCTGCAAGGTATATTGACACTGTGTTGTGTTTATTTAGTAAATGCTTCTTTAAAAAAATTGGACTGTTTGAAATGACCTTGCATGTATTTGCATACTGTATTATTTTTCGTAGTGTGGGATGGGTCACAGACGGTGGGTCACATTTCGTTCTTGATCGGGTGGGTCAAGTGGGGCGAAGGTCAGGGCTCGAGTGGATCAGGTGGGTTACGGGTCGGAAAAAGTTACCACTTCCATCTCAGATTGTACCCCTCCTTCGACCTCGTTCTCTTTGCATTATATTTATTTCACTAGCTGTACCCCCGGCGTAACATACGCCGGTCTAGTCTTCCCCTATTGTCTGTGGTCTGAATATCGCCATCCCTGCTCCCCCTCCCTTTGAACCCCTGCTGATTTGTGTTATAGAAGTAAACAAACTCCGTCCGTTCTGATACCAAGCCCAACAACGGTCGTGCATGCAGTGATTGTTACTCAACCAACTTTGAAACTCTTCCAAGTCGGCTCTTAAGAGCTAGCTTCAATAAAGCAATAGTACTGCTTGACCGTTTGTGCATAATTCATAATGATGAATTTGCTTGCCCAACCTAAGCGTATTATATATATAGATGTTTGCTACATTTCCAAAACGAGAAACTCGCAACCAAATGTTTAAAATGTATAATTAATACTGCTCAATACGGATTTTCAGCTACGTAATGTTTTGTTGGCCAAAATGAGGTCAGATTTGTCAGATTTGGGCGTAAATAACCAGCGTGTTGCCGTTCCCTTAATTCTCTTTATATCCTTCCTTAACTGCCCAACATTTCTCGTACCTATAACGGAATTCACGCATTTATACTGTAGAGATATTGCGTGAAAAGTGCACGACACATTACGCATTAATGTTAATAAATGGTTGCGCCCTGATATTCGATAAAACAATTACCTGTAAAGTGTCTTATAACTTTTACGTCTTGGCATGCAACTAAATTTAGCTGTCACTTAAGCCTAAATCGCATAAAGACGGGTTAGCTACGTTCGCCGTAAGTCTTTTATCTCGTGAACGATACAGATAAAAACACGCATATTCTCGTGGTGAAGGGCAATTAAAATTTTATTTGCTGAGACACGGTGTCGTAAATGACGTGCTAACTACCTTATCGAGGCTTATCATGGGTAGGTTTAACAGTTTGAGCGTTGAGGCAGGTCTCAACCGTTTACACGATTATAGCACTCTGACGTTTGAACTTCTTTTTGATGGACTTTAAATTTCCGTGCCGAGGTAGGTAGATTTTAACCTGAACTTTTACGTTTGATTCGCGCCTCTTCTGCATGAACTGTGTTGACGTCCCAAGGCGGTTCTTGAACCGTCGTCAGCGAAACAGATGGCTTTGGATTGGTTCCGAGGACAGAAAACGTCAATGTTGCAGTTATTAACCCTTTAATGACTGTGTTGCCGTTACGGCTATACAGCTGACAGGACAGTCAAAGAGCAGAGTCCAAATTAGCGAACCAAGCTGTGAGAGGGGTCCCCTCGCCACGGACCTCGAGCATAAAGGGCAAACACAGTTCAGTGCTTAGCACCTTCGTCTCGAAACCAATTGAATACCGGCTTGAATCCCACAACTGACAAAGTAACATGACTTAAAAAATTCACTGGATGACGTAGTGACCATTAAAGGGTTAATCAACCTTTTCCTTTGCACAGTGCTAACCCTTTACGACCGTGTTGCCATACGGCTACGGCTGACAGGACAGTCAAAATACTCTCGAACCAAGCTATGTGTGGGATCCCCGAGCATAGCAGGCAAGCACAGCCCAGTGGTTAGCGTCGTCGTCTCGAAACCAATTGAAAACCAGCTCTAATCCCACAACTGACAAAGTGTAACATCTTTAAAAAAATTCGCAGGATGTCGTAGTGACCATTAAAGTGTTAATCAACCTTTTCCTTTGCACAGGGCTAACCCTTTACGACTGTGTTGCCATGCGGCTACACCTGACAGGACAGTCAAAAAACAGTCCAAATTCGGGAACCAAGCTATGTGAGGGTCCCCGCAGACCCTGAGCAGGGCAGGCAAGCACAGCCCAGTGGTTAGCGTCATCGTCTCGAAACCAATGGAATACCGGCTCGAATCCCACAACTGACAAGGTAACATATGTGACACAATATTGTGCGACAAAATTTGTGCCCTTTTTTCTCTTCTTACTAAAAAGTCGGATACACTACGGAAAAAAAAGTGGGGTAAGGATGATTTAGGAACCAGAAGGTATTGGGTTAAAAAAACGAGAAGGTGTCAAGCTTTCCCATGCAGGGCTGATGTTTATGTGTAGAGCCGAATTATCATGGGTATGCAGGATGCTACTGAGCGTCCGTTTTCAAAAGGGCCTTTAATTTGGTCGTGAAAACAAGTTATGTCGTGAAAACGAGCAAACGTTATTTTTTAATAATATAAATTATAAACATTGTTGTTACCAATGTAATATTTTTTATATTTTATTTTTTTTGTTATTGTTTTATATTGTTTGTGAATGTATAAAAATTAGAGCAATGAGAGTGGCCCGGGAATAAGGAGTGTTTGTAAGAAATATGGCTCCATGAGTAAAAAGACTGACAATTGCAGGGATGCTGTGGAATTACCCTATCTCAGTCAGTCTCAGTTCTGAAAATAAAGTTTTTGATAAAAATACACTTCTTACCTGCACTCGCAGGGAAGAGGTCGTCTTGCTGGTCTCCCTATTGTATTTGCTGTTTCGGCCAACAATACATAGGTTCTTGGTTTTTAAACTTTTTAAAATTTTTATTTTTTAAGATGTGTCTGCCATAACATGATTTGGTGTTCTTTTATTTGTGTACGAAGCCTTTGAGCGGATATCCACACTTGATAACGGGGTGCAAATTATCCCCGAAACGTCGTGTTTTATTGTTTTACATGTGCACTTTTATAGGCTTTATTTTTATCAAAAACTATTCCGGTGCTGGTATTACTTCATACTGAAAATAAAGTCATAGTGTTCCTAAAGGAAAAGGATCTTCAGCTTCCTCAAGTTTGACTGTTCGCTCTAGTGATTTTGCTTCTGCTGTTCTTCAGCAGTATGTTTACTTGTTTTGTAACAAGTTAGCTGCAGTATTATTTCATGCCGTCATTAAGAATTCGATCGAAACGAGAGGAAACTTTGCGTATTGTAGGACTCGTCTCGATTTCTCTACCTTTAATGTTGGTCTTGGCTCGACGTTTGACCCTCTTTGCTCGGTGTATCTCAATCTTGTCCCGTTTCGAGTTTCAACCTCATATTTCGGTCTCGTTTCAAGTTGTAAGCATCATATCTCAGTCTTGTGAAGACTTGTAAACTCATATCTTGGTCTTGTATCGATTTGTAAACCTCATATCTTGATCTTGTCTCGACTTTTAACCTCGAATCTCGGTCTCTTCTCGACTTGTCAACCTCATGAAACGAACTTGTATCGACTTGTCAGCTTCATATTGGTGTTGCCTCGACTTGTCAACCTCATTTCTAAGTCTTGTCACGACTTGTCAATCTCATATTTCGGTCTTGTCTCGATTTTCAACCCCATATTTCGGTCTCGTTTCGACTTGTAAGCATCATATCTCAGTCTTGTGAAGACTTATCAACTCATGTCTTGGTCTAGTGTCGATCAGTAAACCTGATACCTTGGTCTTGTCTCGACTTTTAACCTGACGTCTCGTTCTCTTCTCGACTTGTCCACCTTTTGTATCGACATGTTAACTTCATATTTGTGTTGCCTCGACTTGTCAGTATTGTTTCGACTTGTCACCCGCATATTTTTCAACCTCTTATCTCGTTCTCGTCTCAACTTGACAGCCTCGTACCTCGGTTTCGTCTCGACTCGTAAAGCACAATCAATCTCGTCCTCACTTGAGAGACTCATATCGGTTTCGCCTCGACTTGTCAACCTCATTTTTAAGTCTTGTCTCGACTTGTCAATCTCATAGTTCGGTCTTGTCTCGATTTTAAGCCCCATATTTTGGTCTTGTGTCGATCAGTAAACCTGATACCTTGGTCTTGTCACGACTGTTAACCTCCCGTCTCGGTATCTTCTCGACTTGTCCACCTTTTGTATCGACTTGTCAACTTCATATTTGTGTTGCCCCCACTTGTCAACCTCCCTAGTCCCTATGTTAGTATTGTGTCGACTTGTCAACCGCATATTTTTCAATCTCTTATCTCGTTCTCGTCTCAACTTGACAGCCTCGTACCTCGGTTTCGTCTCGACTCGTAAAGCACAATCAATCTCGTCCCCACTTGAGAGACTCATATCAGTTTCGCCTCGACTTGTCAACCTCATTTTTAAGTCTTGTCTCGACTTGTCAATCTCATATTTCAGTCTTGTCTCGATTTTCAACCCCATATTTTGGTCTCGTTTCGACATGTAAGCATCATATCTCAGTCTTGTGAAGACTTAGCAACTCATATCTTGGTCTAGTGTCGATCAGTAAACCTGATACTTTGGTATTGTCTCGCCTTTTAACCTTACATCTCGGTCTCTTCTCGACTTGTCCACCTTTTGTATCGGCTTGTCAACTTCACATTTGTGTTGCCCCCCACTTGTCAACCTCCCTATGTCAGTATTGTGTCGACTTGTCAACCGCATATTTTTCAACCTATTATCTCGTTATCGTCTCAACTTGACAGCCTCGTACCTCGGTTTCGGCTCGACTCGTAAAGCACAATCAATCTCGTCCCCACTTGAGAGACTCGTATCGGTTTCGTCTCGACTTGCAAACCACATATCTCGGTCTCGTTTCTAATTGTCAGCTTCGTATTTCGGTCTCGTCGGGATTTTGTCAACCTCACAGTTCGGTCTTGTCTCGTATATCGTAATGCTCCCATAGCATCTCTTCTAGATAATTCTCGTTTAGTTCTGAAATCTTTCGCATTAACTTCTGATAAAGATGAAAACAATTAAGCCAACCTTCCGAAAGTAGGGCTTTTTTACTACGAATGACCAAAAAAAGAATATTAATAACCAGCTGAATGGTTAAATGAAAACTTGAACATTGCTGCCGAAGGTTTCATTTAACCTTCGAATTATTAAGCGGTGCGATTAACTTGGCGAATGTTTTGGTGTGTTGATATCACTCCTTTGAAGGGCCGAACCATTCGGAACTTGGCGGCCCCTTTTACCAGTTTTGGTTTTTGATATAATAAAAATATCAGGCGCAATCATTTAACCAAAGGATCACAGTTCAATTCCAGGAAGGGCATGTAAGGTGGTCACCCTTACGGAAGATCACCCAAAAATTGGCCAAAGAGAACTCGCTGCTTTTTCTTGCCATGGTAATAGTTTGTTTGTTAGACTGCGAATGCCACTAAAGGCGATTTGTGACTAAGCGTTGTTGACTTGCTCTACCTCACACCATTCCCTACTTCCTTCCCCTATCGTTCGTGAGTTCAATAACGACGTATATGCAAGACTCCTTTTGCCAAACACACCTGCGGCAAGATCACAGTTGTTCCTTTAGCCACGCTATGCCAATTACCGGGTGTTTGCACGAAGCCTCGACAGTTCCGCCTTTAAGATGTTTAGTTTGCTAACAGGGCAATAAATGTTCCCAGCTGGGAACATGAGCTCCTGTTTAAGCACCGCAAGCTTGCTACGTCCAGGAAGTAAGCTGTCTGCTATAAAAAAAATAGTGCGCTATTAGCAAAACGGTAGTTCTTGGAAAAACTCAATCCATGCGTGCAATATACAGAAATGATTTATTAACTCTATACAGTAGATGCTTGTTTACACACACCAAGCGATGGTGATAACAATTATTGATCGTCGGGTAAATAAGTCCATGTTGCCAATGCGCCGGCATTAATTTGAAGTTCTGGAATGTCGCACGAATGCACTTTGTTCCCCATACTTTCTGATTTGGTCTCGAACGAGAGATATTCCTTATGACAAGAATTTATAGGGTTGGTTGAGGAGAATTTGTGACTGAGACCCCATACTGAAATGACCAAGTTGTCGACGCGTCATTAGGCCTCAATCCCCCCCCCCCCTACACTGAAACGTTCTAGATCCTTTCGTATTAGTTCCGTCTGAGTTTACAGAGGGCGCCACATGTTTTATGTGGGAATTTCTACTCAGTTTTCGCCCTAAAATTAATCTAACCTAAACGAAACTAGCTTGTATTCAATTATTATTTAGTTTAGCTTAGTTATAATTTAGTTGACTTTAGATTTGAGCTAAAAAAAATTAGCAAAAATTACCAGATGGAACACGTGGCGCCCTCTGAAAACTCTGATGGAACTAATTGGAATGGATCTAGGACGTTTCAATAGGGACTTTTTAGAGTTACAAATTCTTTTCCTCTATTCTTGCTTATGACTAACCAGAAATACCACCACTCCGTGCCTAAACAGGCGTTCGACATGAGCGCCATTGCCCTAAAGAATAAAATGCACAAAATTCAATAACTATAGTTTGTTCCACATTATGTTTTCAGGAAACTGAATGCATGACGCCACGTTTCCTTGCACTATGAGTGCAAAAACATGTGGCTATCACACTTGTAGACTCTACATAGTCACTGTTAATAGTCTACGAGTGGGATATTTACGTGTTTTTGCACTCCTAGTGAAAGGAAACGTGGCATCATTCAGTCAGTTTCCTGCAAACATAATGCGGAACAAGGTATAGGTAAAAGTTGCGTGTCCGGTAAACTGCTCGCCGAAAATTGCTCCCCGGAAAATTGCTCAGGGACAATTGCTCGCTAAGAAAGTTGCTCGCAAGAAAATTGATCTTCGGGAAAATAGCTCGTCCGTAAATCGACGGATTTAAAGATTTACAAATGATTTAAGTAAGATTTAATGATTTACATAAAGTTTTGCAAGATTTACATGGATTTGTAGAAGATTTAAAGATTTACATAAAGTTTTGCAAATTTACACAGATTTACAGATTTACATGAAGATTTGCAAATTTACTGGGATTTAAAGGTTTAAGTAAGATTTAAGAAAGATTTAATGATTTACACGAAATTTTTTCAAGATTTACAAGGATTTAGAGAAGATTTAAAGATTTACACAAAGTTTTGGAGATTTACACAGATTTACAAATTTAAAGATTGACATGAAGATTTGCAGGATTTAAAGATTTACAAAATATTTAAGTAAGATTTAAATGATTTCCGCCAGATTTACGTGATTTACAAGATTTGTACTAGATTTAAGGATTTGAATGATTTACACAAGACTTAAGGATTTACAAGATTTACAACGGATTTATAAATCTTAAATCTTGGGTGTACGAGATTTATAGCTTTGTCGAACCGGTCGACGGCCGCCATTGTTTCTGTAACCATCGTGGATATCAACAAAGCACTCTGCTACCAAAAATATACAATCTATTATCTGTATTCGTTCTGAGGCGCGGACACTATACGAAACTTCGTCACTTAGCACCCACTAGTGTGATTATGTGTAAATTAACTTTATTGTTGTTGTAGTTAGTTAGGTTATGATATGTTAGGAAAGGTCAGGAGGTTAGGTGACTTAAGACGGACTAAACGGTCTTTTTTCTGTATGCAGCAGGGCTGCATGGAGAGCTGCTGTGTAGCGACGTTTATTGAACTGTTTACGAAAAAGAATTATGCTTCCCAGTGGACGAAGCTTTTTATTCAGAAATTTTTTCTTCTGCATGAGTCAAAACCCTGTTGTAAACACACGGAATTTCATTCTTAGTGTATAATCCAACAGCGAGCTTACTGCTGCAGTTCTGATTGGGGAGGCTTTATGATATTTATCTCGTGAAGCAGGGCAGGTTCCCCCCCCCCCCCCCCATCGCCAGGAGCCCATAGCCTTTTCGTTGGGTACACAGTACATCAATGGTAGCGCATACGAAATCATGGTTAATAATTCATACTGCGGCATAAACGCATCGTACTGGTGTGTTTTGTCATACTGCAACAATTTGAGGTTTAAAATTTAAGAATCGCCTTAGGGAGACTTGTAAATGGCACTTGTGTACTTTGTAAGTTGTTGGAGAATTTCTCCAAACATTACTTTCAGATGAAGCAAACGGTATCATAAATGGAAATCCTTGTATTTTTCTGATTGCTTGTCTTTCTTTAATTATTATTTTAGTTTTATTAATTATTATTAGCCGGTACATGGTTCGTCGGAATTCCGTAACTATTCAGGATCACAAATTTACAATGGCCAGTGTAGATCGATGAATTCGGTAAAATAATAATAACTGCTCTGGTAATTAATCGAACTACGATAAATCACTCAAGTCGATAACGGTATTGTTCTGGTTCTGACGCTTATGTATCATACAGGACGATAGCCGTGTATACATATATATGATTGAATTCCTCTCTCCAGCAAAACTAAAACAATTAATTTCTCCGTTTCTATTCAATATATTTCGACCAAACTTGGCCAGATAGTAGATAACAACTTTTCCCAAGTTTATACCAACTTTTATACAATTCCGTTCGCGAGTAAACGTATGGAGCCACACGAAAATTTGAAAACTGTTCACTTCTCGAAATAAGATTATCGAGATTCCCACTGCGAACGTACAAACAAAAGAAATAAGAAATAAGAGTGGGAATCTCGGTAATCTGCCAACACACACACAAGCAAATATTATGATCTTAGTTATATAGACTAGAGCAGCACGCCGTTGTTGTTCTTGTTCTTGTTGTTGTGTGACACGGTTTCAGAAAAAACTACTGTACCTACCTAAAAACTGAAACATGATCTAAGCCAGAAATTTCCGTGGGCTTCACCCTCACAAGATCACTTTTTCGATTGGTCGAGCCATTCTGGAGTTACAGGTCCCTATAAACGATCATTTTGATTGTTACACATTGTTTTAACCATTGTGATTAGGGAACAATGCCACTCTGCAAACTCCATATCCATTCTTCGTGCACTTGTTATGTCTTTGCTAAAAAGTTGATTGTTGAAGGTAAAATGAAAGAATCAGCGGCCTTGCAGTGCTGGAAACACCGGTTCTCGTCAGACCACCGGTGTGCATGCATTGGCCCCGATTGGTACTTGGGTGGGTGACCTCCTGGGAATTCATTCCGGGTGCTGCAGACATAAGGCCTTAGGGCTTCGTCGGGCAGATGACCGTGTGCGGTTAACGCTCGCTACGACCCTTTGAAAGAATCCGTGTTTTACCTAAACGATATACATTTAAACCAAACTAAGCTAGAAACGGCCTCGAAATTGGCAGCTAGAAACGATAGAATTGCTTATTTATTTCGTAGATGCAGGCTTTCAGAGCTGAGTTGAATTGTTTCAAAGTGGCCAGCAACAATCGACTGCATGCAATAAAGGTTTGTAGCGCGACGCCATAGCCGTAAAAAAGGTACACGGATTACAAACAAAAACGTCAAGTGTGCCGTAAAAAGGGGAGATATATGATTGAATTTTCACTTGTTAAAATGTACACGGATAA
>JAHWFP010207761.1:725-16106 GCA_023313725.1 Lithobius niger | reverse complement strand
ACGGCACACTTAACGTTTTTGTTTGTATTGAATTTGCCGGTTTACTTAACCCTTTAGTTGTTGGCGGAGAGAAACATTGAGTTTCTCTCCGCCAACAACTAAAGGGTTAAGTACACCGGCAAATTCAACAAAAGGCAGTGACTGCAAAAGGCAAGTAACGTCGATAATTAAAGACAGGGAAGTACTGATGTCACTTCCATGTCTTTAATTATCGGCAGTAATTGCCTTTGGTTGAAATTTGCCGGTTTACTTTAACCCTTGGTTACGGGCGGAGTGAAGGATTGAATAAAATTCAACACATAAGTCGCAAAAATGGAACAACACCTTCGTCGAGTTAAGAGCTTTCCATAGATCGATCAATTGTCACAGCAGTTATAACTTTTTTTCTCGGAAAAAAAGTTGAAAATGGGGAGAAATTCCTCGTAATCAACACCGAACACTACCCACACCGACTGTGCAATATACGTTTCTTGAGAACTAAGCCAAAAGCACATGCGAGATAAAAAAAAAAAAAAAAAAAAAAAACACTGTCTGATATTTCGGTGTTTTCTCCTTCATCAGATGATAAACACATTACAAAAAAAAAACACCTTACATTGCCATAAGTGGGTCAACCATCGTGGTACAGCATCAAAACAAATAAAGTAAAGTTTTAAAAATATAGAATGACCGTTGATGTGTACAATACATGCAATAAAGGTCCAAATTAACAATAAATTTTCGTACATAAATATCAGTAGATGCGGAATAAATCTAAAAAAAAACAAAAAAAACAAAAAATAGCGTTTACTTACAGAGCAACGAGCAGCATCAAGGGGGATGGCAAAGTGAATAACTTGCACGTCACTTCCGTTATTCACTTACACGTCACTTCCGTTACTCACTTACACGTCACTTCCGTTACTCACTTACACGTCACTTCCGTTATTCACTTTGCCTTCCTCCTGAACGCTGCTCGTTGCTCCGTAAGTAACCGCTAATTTTTTTTTTAGATATTTTCCGCATCTATTGATATTATTGTACGAAAATGTCTTGTTGATCTACTCCTTTATAGCACGCATTGTGTGAATTAAGACCGGGTTTACGCAACGACTCGCCTTTGCATTCTCGCAGCTTGAATTTAATCACAGTGGCAAAGTTGTCGTTGCCATGGTAACAAAACTATCTGGATTAGCTAAATCCGACATCGTTTGAGTAAATGATTCAAGTCTTATAATCCGTGACAATAAGATAAAGAATTCCTCCTGATGAAGTTTTCACAGCCGCTTCCGAACTCGGATTATTCAGTGTTTTCATTGCGAGTCGACATAGCTAAATCCGCCGCCATGATGGAATTTCAGATGATTTCTAGCTTCTAGCTGCGAGAATGCAAAGGCGAGCTGTTGCGTAACCACGCCCTAATGGTCATTATTCGCTATTTTTTAAAGCTATGCTTTAAAAAAGTTTTAGTGCTGCAGTACCAACTCAGCACCCTAATGGTTAACCCACTTATGGCAATGTCAGGTGTTTTTTTAATGTTTTTATTCGCTCAAGAAAGTATTGCCAGTTTTATGTATCCCCTAATACCGAATTTAGACAGTGTTTCATCTAGCGTGTGTTTTGGCTTGGTTCTCAATTGAGAACCAAGCCAAAACACATGTTGTTATCTTGAGAACCCCCCCCCCAAAAAAAAAAGTGATCTGGGGGGCGAACTGGGTAGCTGGTTCGAATCCGGGTCATGCCAATCCGACGAAACGTAAGTGCATAAAGGTGGCTTACTGAACCACGTTATTTCTAGTGTATGATTTTCGCTGTTGGCTAATTTCCAATTTTCCTTAATCTTTATGCACTTACGTTTCGTCGGAGTGGCATGACCCGGATTCGAACAACTACCCAGTTCGCCCTCAGATCACTTTTTTTTTTGGTTCTCAAGATAACACCATCCAGCAGTCATTGGTTTCGACTTTAACTTTTTCATTTCCATCAGAAGTTACGAAACGTAAATTTAGTTTATGGTCAGTTTATGGTGTAAATAACCAACTTGAAGTCTGTCTATTCTTTCCAACTCATTCCTCCTTTAGTTGAACCTGTCACAAACGTGATATGGCGTAGGTGATTGTGAACAACTCTTTGCTGCCAGGAAAGTAGCTTATGTTTTAGAAGTGTGTGAGTGTTTTTTCTGATTGCACACTTTTTGTCCGATTTAAATATTTTTTTTCCCCAGGTTGACAGATTTTTAGTCGCTGGCTTTGGTCATGAGCTTGGATCTGAAGGAAATGAAATTATTGTGAGTCTTAATTAGGATTCATAATGTTTGGCTAGTTAAATTTGGCTGCGATTCCTAACAACTATATTTTCGATATTTTGGATTTTTTGCGGCATGAAACTATAGCCTATAGGCTATTATTCTTCTTTTCATGTTTAAAAGAAGAGAAGAGTATTTTTTATTGCATTTTCCCTTGTGATTTTGTAGATGAACGGTGTATAAAGGAATCGTTTATAAGTGCACAACTGTAAACAGCTAAAAGCGTCAACTACTGTTTAACACCTTTTCACCAGCAGAGATATATCTTGCTGCTAAATGGTATAGTGATCTAAGTATAGTTAAAAACCAATGTACTGGTAGGGAAGGTAGGGCACGTCAATACATTGGTTATTATTTTTCACCCAAAGTTAGACAAATATAGCCATAATATGTTCCAACAATACAATGGAGAAATGAAGAGCTATTAAAAAAAACAGTAGGGCCTATTAAAAAACTAGGGGAGATGTGAGATAAGGGCACAAAGCAGAGTGTAGCTAAAACGCTACAAAGAAAAGGCCTGCCAATACGAGGCTGAAGGGCCACTGAGTAGAGAATAAATAAATCCGGATGAAAACCTATTTACGTTGCCCTTTGGGCTTAAATCTCAGCTTGCCTTAGCGGGGAATTGAATCCATGACCTTTGAAACCAAGGCAAACGTTCTACCGTTTAGCCACACAGACACGGCTCAGTCGTATGGCTTGGACTTCGACTTTTGGTTTCAAAGATCGGGGGTTCAGTTCCCCGCTTAGGCAATCTGACATTTAAGCCCAAAACGCAACGTAAATAGGTTTGCATCCGAATGTATTTAACACTTATGGAGTCCATTTTGCTTTCTGTCCTATTTAATTGCAGAGGATAAACCCAGCACACGCGGCTGAAGGCACAACTGCAGAAACACATAATGCTGCTCAAAAGCCACAGTCAACAGAAACACACAAATATTTTGCTCAAAAGCCACAGAGAAGAATTTCAGAAGGTGCTGCTTAAGCCATACTGAGTGCAGCCCAAGATTACCTATATGTAAAAGACTTAACGCTCGGTTTCACGTAGCATGCTAGACGCGTCGTCCAAGCGTTGCGCTGAAGTGAAAGCACGAAAGACGAACTACCCCAATCGTAGCATTGATTAGTGTATGGGAGATGCACAAAAACGTGATATCTTCTCATTATTAGATTTACCGGTGTTGCAGCGCTAAACGAACATTATTTTACGGTAATGGTGACTATTCTTGAACTCTTCGGACGATTTACTGCTACGTCAAAGGACCGTTTAACACATTTTTAATGAGAATTGAAAACGCTGTAGCTTATCATCACACGTACCTTGGTTGTTCTTCTGCTTGAAATTCATGAAATTAAACCTCCGGAGGCTTTGTTTTGTCGTCGAGTGTACAAAGAGGCACGTAGCATGAAGCCATTGTGGTTAAACTTTAATAATTTGGTGTCAATGCAGTGTTTTAAGTTTATTATTAATTTATTGTTTATTTATTTAATTGTATCTCGAAGTCTCAAAGAGAACTTGTATGGGTTACATCAAGTATAAAATAAATTAGAATAACCTCATCTTTACAATTACGGAGAAAAACCAAACTGAATGTTTAAAACAAAATAGAAATCAAATTTTAAAGTACAAGAACAAGATAATGAACACAATCATGAACATTAATCATTCTCGATCAAACTTATAATACACTACTATGGCTTAACAAATATATAACAATAAGGTTCTAATTTTTAAGAGCAGAATATAAAAAACATAAAAAGCATAAAATAATACCTATTTATTAATAAACCATTCTCTGATTTTTCGCTTAACTTGGCCAAAACTAGACAAAGTAGTGAGTTCAGCTGGTAGCTGGTTAAAAATTGTTGGTATATAAAAATTTTGACATCTTGTTCCATAACTGTTTTTTACAATAGAATTTCGTATCTAATGGTTTCATCCCTCAGATAACTTTTTTTTGGTAACTATTAACCATTTTATGGTCTTTATTAAAGTAATTGTTTAAAATAATTGTATAGTTTCTTAATTTTATTACATCAAGTATCTTGTAATCTTTGTATAGGTCTTTAGTGGAGGTATCAGAATTTACTTTCTTAAATAGACCCTTAATAAGTTTATTTTGTGTTCTTTGAAGTCTGTCTATTAGGTACCCTGGAGCAAATCCATAAAATTCGACTCCATACCTGATATGACTAGTGATCAGGGCGTCAAAAACTATTTTCTTATTTTTTTTCATTTAACATATACTTTAACCTGTAAAACAAGGGCAGAAATCTTCTTAATTTTTTTATCAAAGAATTTATATGCGTTTTAAATTTCCAAGATTGGTCAATATTCAAACCTAGGTATTTTGCTTCTTTTACCATTTTAACACTAACACAAGTTATTGAACACCTATTAGAGTTTTGACAAAGTTCGCCGTGAAGAAATAATTGATCATTCTCCATAATCTTACGCGGAGAACTAATTGCAATAACATTTGTTTTTGACTCGTTAATAAAAATGTAATGTTTCAGGAACCATAAGTTGATATTGTCAAAATCCTGCTGTAAGTTTTGTTCCATTATATTTTTCATGTTATTGATAGAAACTAGTAATATATCATCAGCAAAAAGAGTAATATCACAATTTTTTACATAATTTACAATATCATTTATATATACTGAAATTCCGCGTATCGCGTGTCACACGTACCTTTCACAGTTCAGTCCGCATGCTAGAGCAGTTCATTTTTGGGGTGTAAGTAGCGCGAATGGTGGCAGAATCAGTGGCTAACTAGACGACGCATCGAATTTCTAACGTTAAACCTTTACATCGAGGTAGCCTTGGTGCGGCCACAGAGAATAAACGTCAGCGAAAGCACAATGAATGCGTGGATCATTTATTTACCTTATCAAAGCAATGCAAGAAAAGGCAGAGAAAGCAGCTGCACCAATGTTTAAACGCAATTTTTATTTATGGTTCGTACCTCTTATGCTTTTTTGTTATCTGTAAGAATAAATTAATGCAAGTTTTGTATATTTCAACACTTAATCGTTTTATTTTTTTACCCGAATTACACCAGTCTGTGACTAATTATTGAGAATGGAGACATTTACCTTAATTCCACGGTCTCTAAATTGACTGTACTTTACTATACATGCTAATAATCCAGTTCGTGGAATCACCCTTTATATTTTCATACTGGCTGTGTCCATGGAAAACATTGAAAATATGTGCGATAACTGAGTCCTTGCAGTAAGCTGACCATAGCTAGATACTTTGCTAGATCTTTAACCAGCTCCGAGACTGAACAGCTTTTTCCAGCTATTGACTTTTTCCAGATAACTTTGTTTGAAATACGCTTTAGTGAATTAGGCATGAATACAAATTTTCCTTTTTTTTATGTGCAGGAAAAGGAAGGCTTGGATTTCAGTCGGACCGTTCTACCTTTGAAGAAAACCAGGGATCGTCACTTGGGCATTCGACGCATGCATCATCAAGTCTGGACTCAGCTGGCGAGGTGCTTTTCGGTTGTTGTTTGGAGGATGTTATGAATCCATAGTTGTGCTAAAGCTCTATTTTAAGCCGTTTCGAGCCCTCTTCACTCTAAAAATGCCGAATTTACTCCGAAGCTCCATCCCCCCCTGTTCCGTCCATGTCAAATCCCTTTCAACGGCCTTTTTCCGTGACATTCTTCCCTTGGAACGAGGATTGACCATGGGCGAATCTCGCGGAAAGCAATAAAATGAAGGTGTCATGGTTTGTTCAGTCGACGGTGTTTGGCGAAAGGCTAGTAACGGAACCCAATGAACATTGTGGCTTTGGAACTGTCCAAAGACTTCCATTTGCCTGACCCCAAAGAGGATTATGAGTTCGCCACGGGGTGTAAACTGTCTTTTGCAAAATGGGTGTTCCGGTTAGGACTGCAACCACAAGGATTTGAACTAAAGAGTTCATTGCCCGCAAGCAAGCGACATGAGCTTTTTTTCTGGAATATACGTTTTAAAATACAGCAAGCGGGGTATAGAGGAAGGATAACTGCTAACACGAATAATTATAGTCGTATCTACTTTGGTTCTGCAATTTTATTGTGCGCGCAGGTATTTTACGAGCGGCTACATCTTCCTGGAGGGAGCGGCTTTAATCGACGGCCGCCATTGTTTTTGTAACCATCTAGGATATCAACAAGGTGCTCTGCTATCGAAAACATACAATCGATTATCTGTATTCGTTTTGGGACGAACTCACGATATGCCGATGACACTATAGATCTTTGGACGTGAAATAGAAACAGAACTACAAGTGGCTCAAAGGTGATCAAAAGTAATATAAGAACTATTCTTCTAAGTTGGTTGCATCTTCATCCGTCCAGAGTTTTAAACGCCGACTTGACAGGTTATATCTCCGAAAGTTGTTGATGAGACCGGAGGTCTGTCCATCTTTCTCATTTGCCCACAAGTCAATATAGTGGGATCGGCATCAGTCGCCTCGATCCTGCCTTCTTCCCTTCACACTATACTGGTTGCGAAAAAATATTTATTATTAAATCATTTATTGTTGTTATTATTATTATTATAACCCATTTAAGTACAGTTACGTTTACATTCCTCTTTTGCCGGCGACATTAGTTGAAAAAAAAATAATAATAACTTTAGCCACAAGGCAAGGATAACGGCAGGGCTCAGGACCACTAACGACGCTCCTAAACTAAAATAAGATTAGTGAGTACGTTTCAAGTAACAAGTGAGTGGTAGACGCTGTAAAAGTTTACGAAAGACATGGACTGACGGAGCCCTGACCACAACCTCCGGAAGTGAGTTCCATGGCTTGACCACTCGAAGAGCAAAGAAATATTTTCTGCACTCCGTTCGCGATCTCTGGACCAATAATAATAACATAACATAACATAACATAACATAACATAACATAACATAACATAACATAACATAACATAACAACATAATTTAACATCTAAAATCATTAAAAACAAATAATGTGCGTATTTGTGTGCGTGTACCTCTACTCCTCCTGAACCAAGGCACCTACAAAGATGGGAGTAGGCGCAAATGAAAGATAAGTAAATTTCGCAACCGGTAGGCCTATATTTGTCGCTGTAAACTTGATTTTATCACCCTCAAACACGCCAAAAGAAACGCAAAAATAACATCAAAGTTTTTTTTTGGCCCGCATGACGTTTGTTCATAGCGTCACACTTTGTTCATGCAAAGTTTATTACACCTGAACAAACTTTCGTAATAAAACTATGACGTCATGTGCAGTCATAAAATGCAAGCGCCCTGAGGAATGTGACGGACGAACTGTGACCAATAATTGCAATTAGTTTGCGTCAAAAAAAAATCAGTACATCGATTTTGTTATGCATCTGGAATCAAAGAAATTATAGGAAGCATGTATCGACGCCACTGGAGTGAGGAAAGCGAACGATATGGCTCGTAACATAATACCGTAATTGAATGACGGCCAGAAGAAAAACTTATATAGCCCAGCGTGCGAACAAAAGTCTGCCTGAGGGTCTAAAGTTCGTCGAGATATCTTGGCTGTCGATGCGCCATTAAGCCTCATCTCCCCCCCCCCCCATATCTTGAAGGTTTCAACAGGTGCAGCCTTCTCGACGTGTTCCGGAAGGGAGTTCCAAGGTGTAATGGCTCTAAAGTAGCTGGAGAACTTTCCACACTTGGGAAAAGAATCAAAGAAAAGAAATTTACCAATATGCTATACCACGTGCTATGGCTGTTTGCTGTGACGTGCATATCACGTGACTGGGCTAGTCCAATCAGACGGCCAAACAGCCGTTGTTCTCCTTCGTCATTGGCTAACTCATGGTGACGTCACGACTAACAGCCATTGCGCATGGTTTAAGGAATAGAACAGAAAGTTGAAAATATCAGGAATTTTTTTTTTTTATTTCTTGAATGATTGGGCCAACCGAGGAATACAACAGAAACCCTTCGATGAGTGAATTTTATTTAAGGAAGCTTATCTTCACACGATTACATTCGCATTGTGTAGATCGGACTTGTGTATACTTGTTGCATTAATCGAAACCAATATGTAGGTTGTCAGTATGTTAGTGAACCTTACGAATGCTTGTCAGCTTTCAAAATTTGGCTTTTAAAATAAATTGTATATGTGTGTGTTTATTTTCTCATCGCAGCCTAATCAATGTTTTTCATTCGCACATACTTCACATGTAGACGGGATAGGGAGTAAGGCATATGGGGGATCTGTCGTAAAAGGCCAATTATTATAAAAAAAAGAAAGTAAAGGTGTCCTCGCTATTCTCTAGAACCGTAATTTCCATAGAAACACCAATAAACGACAGCAGAACCAAAACTTTCTTTTTTTTTAAGTTTATAAGATGATGTAAATACTCGCATAAGAAATAAAGCCTAAATAAACCTTCATTTTTTTCGGAGGTCAAATTGCTGGGCTTGGTTACTGTATTATCGAGATCAAGCAAAGAAGCAGGATTCAAGCCAACACGCCAAGCCAACACGCCAACACGCCGAGCCAACAAGCCAACACGTATTGTGTACGCGGCCTATCTTGAGTCTTATAGGTATTTATGAGCGGCTACGTCTTCCTGGAGAGGGCGGCTGTAATCGACTCCGCCATTGTTTTTGTAATCATCTTGGATATCAACAAGGCACTCGCTGCCAGAAACATACAAATGATTATCTGTGTCGTCGTGGGGCGAACTCAAGATAGGCCGCAGACACTATAGGTTTTTTTTTTTTTTTAAATGGGTGGAGGATTGCCAAGACTTTGAGCCCTTTTAGTAAAATATTCTGCTAACATAAACAAACATTAATTATTTTTTTAATATTAAAACAAATAGCAATTTTTGTCAAGAAATATCCACAATTTAAGTTAAAAATTTTTCAAATACTCACTGCCACAATGTGGAAAATCGGGAAGACTTAAATTCGGAGGGAGAGACAACACTGTTGGGTGACACATTATTTATCCTAATTTTTTTTCTAAATTGTACCAATCATCCACCGTTTTTAAAATTATTCATTGCGTAATTTTTTTTTTCGCAGCAACGATCTAATCTGCCAGTGTTAGCCAGGGTTTTTTCGTAGTTCGCCTACAAGTGTATATAGTTTACTAGTTTCCGTGTTTGTCGGATGGTTTCTAGATACAGTAAACTTTATATGGTATTCACAGGTGCTGTTCCAAGAATAGTGGAGGGAAATCACCTTATGCTGTTAGGAAGAACAGGTTCAGTGGCACGGTTTCTGCTAATTTCTGCATTCTGAAAACAAAAAAACCCTTGTTATAACAGAGCTGTATCATCGTTGGATACTGTATCTACTGGCCACATTATTCAGTGTGTATCTAATAGATACAGTATCCATGTGCGTACTGTGTGCATACTGTATTTCAGCACTTTCGAAAAACGGGGCATAAACTCGAAATTTCGCAACCAAACATTATATTTCATATTCCGAACACTAAAACACGAGAAAACTTAGATATACTTTGTATTCATTTAACCAAACCACCTGTTCATAATCACTTGATACCTACAGCCAATCACCTGCAAGAATGACGCTGGCATCAACACATTTCCACCAATCAAAATGCAGGAACCCACTATTTAAAGCATTTGCCGACCTCCATCTCTTATCATTTGACCTGCGGACTTGGGTGACTTAGGAGTTCAAATTGTGCTAACAGACTATTTTATTTTATTTTATTTTATTTTTATTTTACTATGGGACCTTACATCTTTACAACCTGTGACGCATGTGCTCTGCTGTTTTTATTTTTAATTTTATTTTTAAGTTCTTTGACATGGTGTAAACCCTTCACTTGTAAACGGTTCCGATCTGGGAACCGAAGCGTCGTGATTTCGCCTTTCACTTGCACTTGATGGCTACTCTGTTTATATTTTTTATTATTAAAGTGTTTTTTAGCTTTCTTATTTTTGCATAATGTATCCACACGGATACTGTAGTGTGTATCCACACTGGATACAACAACTGGCTGTTAATTTGGGTCCTTAGCTACGTGATGAACTATTACCTTTCTATGTGGGGGCTGGTCGTGATTGCACGAGTTCACAACCACGAATGGGAAAGATAAAGGCCTTCGAACTGCAGTCTGACAATGATCTGTTTACCAGAAAGGTCTTTCCACTGCACTGTGACTGAGGTTGGCGCTAAAGATCTGGCTGTCGACGCGCCATTTAGCCTCAATCCCCCCCCCCCTCTTTCCAAGTTGGATATGAATGTAACAATCAGTGCAGAAACTATTGCAGCATGTGAAGTATTTGTGTGCAATATGTATGGCGAATGAGGAATATCAAAAACCCAAACACACAGCTATTCATTCAGCAGATACTTTTTTCTGATTTAGACAATGAAACAGACGCGATGTAACAAAATACACTAGTATGTGTATCCTAAACAGAAAAGGTGGTGAAATGCAACTCTTCCATGACGAAATCAAAAGGAAAACTATTATGTTCATACACGCCGATCAGTATTGTGCCATTTTCTAACGCAAAACAGATAAATAAAACAATGTTAGAGGTTTTCCGTCAAGGTTTAGGCTTTTTCTTTGCTAAAATCCCTATTTAAGAGAAACAGTGGCATCCACATAAAAACAAATGTAACTTGTTTTTGTAGTGTAAGGCTGCCTGAGGGGAGAAATTGAACCCACGACCTTTCAGGTCCAAAGACAGAAACCCTACCGTTTAACTGTACTGACATTACAAGAGGGAAATGACCGTGATTGCCAAAGGTTTTGCTTACGAAATGCTGCCTATGTCGTTTCATTTGGCTGTATCAGTATGGTTATTAGCTAATCGGTAGAGCTTCGGCCTTTGTTTTCATAGATCGAGGGTTCAATTCTACGCTCAGGTAGTCTGACACTTGAGTCAAAATGGCAACGGAAGCAGGTATACACATCTGTATTTATAAATACACCCGCATCATTTGACATCTTTAACCTAAACACATGATCTATAAGCTAATAAACTTAACTAAATATAGATGCAAACCTATTTACGTTGCCTTTTGGACTTATATGTCAGACTGCCTGAGCGGGGAATCGAACCCATGATCTTTGAAAGGCAAAGGCCAAGGTCCTACCGCTGAGCCAGACTGACACGGCCAAAAGAAAAAAAATCTTTAAAAAAATCTAATATAAAAAAAAAGGCAAAAGGCTAAAAGGCAACGTAAATAGGTTTGCATTTGTATTTAGTTGTTTCTTGTGAGCCTTTGGCTTTCCCGTCTTTAATAAACTTATGTGCAATGTGTAAATTTCAACTCCCTAGTCCAAGTTTTGTTATAGCTCGTGACAGAGTTCGTACACAGCCTTGAATTCCTTTAAAAAAAAAAAACCTTAAATTTGTAAAACCGAAACTCAAGGCTTGAAAAACATTGACAATTATAATTTTTATTGTCAGGGCCTTGAAGTGGCTTTAAATGTTGTTGTTAGTTTTGTGATTGCTGACGTAATCTTATATCTGAATTACCATAATAAATTAAATACAAAAATAAATAAAGAATATTTAGAAGTCGACTGCATCTCTACTGTGAACGATACGATGCAGATTGGGCTGCAGGTCTAGGTCTAAATTTGGGGTTTGTTTAACATCTCTCTCATGTGTGGTGCAGTGGCAACCCGGACCACTGCACTGTGACTGAGGTTGGCGCTAATGACCTAGCTGTCGACGCGCCATTAAGCCTCACCCCCCTCCTCTGCAGACAGAAAGAGAGAGATAGTGTTCCGTGCAGTGTATAGGCAATTTGTGACAGAAGATGCGGCTAAGCAAAAGTTCTTCAGCTGTTAGTTGCTAAATTCCTTCGGTGGGAGGTGGACATAACTGTTTTACATTTCTTGTCAAGATTTAGCTCTCTGCTATTAATGGAATTTAAAAGGTAATTCTGAGAGTCTACTGTACACAGAGTCTTAAAATTGGCTGTAAGTGTGCGATTTAAGTGTACGATTTCGCATCTTTGACCACATTTGCCACGCTGCAAATGTAGAATACTATCTTAAAAAGGGTTTGTTTAGAAAAACAAATTGCTATGAATCAAATGCTGAGTTGTAAAAAAAAAACATAGCATTTTAAGCATACATACATAACATTGAGGAACTTTACCGGTTTATTAAAAAATTATTTTGAAAGTGAATTTAAACTTAAAGATGATATGTGAAATTCCTTCTTGACGATACATTAATATACAGGATTCTACTTATCAAAAACAATTACGGATAAAAAAAAATAAAAGTTTTTACATTCCGTTCGTTTTTAATCAAATTCCAACTAATCTGCTAGGTATCGCCAGCTTTTTTTACAGCTAAAAAACAAACAAACAAAAAAACAAATTAAAGACTAGCGAATTGATAATTAACGTACGTACTACAAATGTGCTTATTTCATAACATGTGATTAATTTGTGATGTAGGACATATTGCATGTACTTTATTGCATGTATTTTGTGTTTGAAGTGTATGTTATTTATTCGCTGGGTAATTATTACAAAATGTTTGTTTGTTGCTGTAACAAGGACTTCTTAGTCTTTCGTGTAACATTTGTGTAAATTAAAAATTAATTTATTATTAATCAGCCTGTAAAAAAAAGTCGCCTTCAAAAGCCTTGAAATTACCTTGAAAATGGTTTCCTCTGTTGTGTATGACCCCTGTGAATTTATACAAACAGGAACACACCATGGGGAGGGGGAGGGAGGTTGAGGCTTAACGGCGTGTCGACAGCTAGGCCTTAACGGTGTGAGGCGTTGCATAAATATCTATAACTAAACAACACAAGGGTCTTATTATGTTTGCCTAATGCTACACGTTGTAATCTTATTCATCCGTGCCATTAAAGTGGTGGCGACATGAGGGGGAAAAAATCACTCTTGTCGTTATATCAGTAAAACACGCATTGCGGTTTGCCACAAGTTGTGCGTGACAAAAACGAATTTCGATTGCTTGTTCCAGATAAAATACTGACGTTTTTATCTCGTCAGCCATGCTACGGTGACAGGTAATCACACACATACACAAGTGACTTTTACAGAAAGTAATGTCATTTTAACGTTGCCTCCTAGGAGGTTGTATATACCGTGATCACAAAGGAAGATAAATTTAACTTTATAAGCAAAACGTAAATGGCGGATTTTATTGAACCAAAAATCGACGGAAGTTTCTGGTGTGTTAGTTTGTTCCCTAACTGACTGCAGGCAACTCAGCAAGTCTAACAGGTGTTCATGAAACAGAATTAGTTACGCTTGTTGTTCCAAGTTAATGTAAAGGTCGGGGTAACACAACAGGTCTCCATAACCGTAAACTGGACCACTGCACTGTGACTGAGGTTGGCGCTAATGGCCTAGCTATCGACGCTCCATAAATTTTTGCAGGAGATGTTTGATACGGTCTAGATTTGGGGTTTGTTTAACATCTTTGCAACGTGTGGCGCAGTGGCAACTCGGACCACTGCACTGTGATTGAGGTTGGAGCTAATGGTTTTGCTGTCGACGCGCCATTAAGCCTCAAATCCCTCCCCCCCTCCCCACAATGCCTTAATTTTTCCCCTTCCCATTACATGCGCAGCTCTTCTGCAGATGTTAACGCCTGATTTTTTTTTTTAATTAATGTTGTTGGACTTCAAGAATTCTGTACCAACCCAATGCTGTTATACTGGGCGTTCTATAAATATACTGGCAAACGTTAGATATTCATAGAAGGTGCGGAAACTAGAACTAATGCTAATAAACCCATACCCGAATATGAACCGTTATCGAGATACGGAATGCTGAGGTTTGCTAACTAAAACAGTTTTTTTTTCCGGGAAAATTCAATGACGCTTAAAGATATCCGAACCAAACTTGGCACATGTTCATAGCATTGCATGTGATGTGGAATTGGAAGGGTGTAAACTCAAATTCAACATTTCAGTCGTGAGCGGCAAATCTTTTTGGGTGTGGGGGGGGGGGGGAGGATAGTTCCTTGTTTTCGTGGGCCCCTATAACCACCCAACGTTTGTAGGTATATTTATGGGACACCCTGTATATTTACTAGTTCAATTCTTTGTCTTACTGGACATTTTATAAGAAGCAAAAAGCCGAGTAAGGGTATTGTAGGAAATCATGCGATGAGTGAGATCGAAAAAGAATGCCATGCAGACGCACGGTGAAGAAAAAACACAGTAACTTATATTTCGACGTCAGTGTGCGATGTCATCTTCAGAACAAAAAACATCTTCACCTTCTCTCATTAAGTTTCATCAATGTAATGCATTTTCGTCATATTTCGTATCTGAAATAACAGTAAGTACTGAGTGTTTAACAATAAAAGACGTTTCGAATAAATGCTTGGAGGTCGTACACTAAAACCTTTTTCCTTGGAGCAACGGGAAAAAGCGCATAGCATCCAAGTATAAAACGTGATTTAAAAATGTTGTTTGT
Source organism: Lithobius niger (assembly GCA_023313725.1). Classification (NCBI taxonomy): domain Eukaryota; kingdom Metazoa; phylum Arthropoda; class Chilopoda; order Lithobiomorpha; family Lithobiidae; genus Lithobius; species Lithobius niger. The sequence continues at coordinate 1,390 of JAHWFP010207761.1, read as the reverse complement.
CCTTAAGATTTTAGTTTAAAATTCTATAAAAAGAACGATGAGCATATATTTAAGTGCGTGTAACGACTTGCTGGCACTTGTTTTTAAAAGTTTAAAACGTTGTACTTACGATCTTACATTCTGTACTGCAGAGACAACACACTCAAAAGGACAAGTTAGTGGCCATTAGGGTGTGTTTATGCAACTACCCGCCTTTACAATCTCGCAGCTACAAGCTACAAATCCTCTGAAATTCCAACATGGCGGCGATTTTAGCTGCACCGGCTCGCTACAAAAACAGTTAATAATGCGAGTTCAGACGTGATGGGGACTATTTTTTTCGTAGGGTAAGAATTTTCTTTAATTTATTGTCACAGATTATAAGACTGCAAGTATTTACTCCAACACGATGTCGAATTTGCTTAATCCTTGTAGCGTTGTTACCATGGCCAACACCTTTACCATCGTGATTAAAGTCTAGTTGCGAGAATGCAAAGACGACTTGTTGCTTAAAAGCGCCCTTATGAATTGTAATTGAAGTCGAGTGAGGGGGTGAAATATATACGCTGATATTCATCCGGGAAAGAAACCTCAAGTCATCGCCGAAGTACAAGATTATGACCAGAATAATCTCCTCACCCCCCCCCCCCCCCCGCCCCCTTTCTAATGATCACTTCTATTTTATT
>JAHWFP010207760.1:8564-44112 GCA_023313725.1 Lithobius niger | reverse complement strand
AAAAAAATGTTCCCTACAAATATTAAAGCGGACAAAATTTACCACAACTTTGATTATATTCATTTTTTCTCTAGCACTAGCAGTTTATGAGATATTCGAGTTCGAAAATTGATAAATCTCTGAAATTGAGATCTGCCATAATCAGTGTATAAAGCTGAGCTGAACGCATCCTAATCTCATTTAAGTTTGTTGAGTTGGTAATAAAGTTATTAGCATAATAACTTACTAGGCCAGGAAAAACTATTTATGCCAGAGGGAGGATCGAATTACTGTTAGGTAATTCACTACAGATTCAAAAGTGTAATAGGACTTAATGGTACGATCGGAAAAAAGACCAAAATGGTAATAATTCGTAAACATCGATTGATCATAACTCAGTTTAGTGAAAAGCATAGTTTGCATGTAACATTACAATATGATGGTATGAATATGCCATTTCGAACACTTGTGAGAACATACGCCTAAAAGGCGTAAGACAAGTTAGGCTTAAGGCCAGCATCGGGAAAGGGTTAACAGAATGAGTTTAGTCCAGAAGGTCCGGCCCCATCAAGGACCAGCAGTGAAGTGCGATCTGTGCATCATCAGCAATGCGCCACTTGCGTCATTCACAACAATATCGATGTACCGGTTGGTCCTGAAGTTGATTGTCCAGGCTAGCGTACACCATTTGTGCGTTGTTGCCAGTCGCTCCAAAACGCTGCAGTGTTGTGGAACGATGGTCCAGAGGTAATCAATACTTCGGTATGGAGGGGTTTCGTCCAACAAAGTTACTATACCACTCATATAACATCAAACAATTATTCACTATACATATTCATTTATTACATATACATCGAATCGTAACATCAAATACATATACAATCAAATCAAGTCGAAGTCAATGTCCTCCTCCTGAAGATTATCATCCTCAACAGTTGGTGTCAGACAATTCAAATAGTCACCGTGGCAGTAGTGGCAGATAGTAGTGCAACTCACATTTGTTTTCCTGCACCCGCACTTGTTTCCACAACCCGCACTTGTTTCCACAAATGTGAGGTTGAGGACAGCTTCTTGGGCAACAGCATCTTTGGTTGCAGTAGGCACTAGATTGCCATTCTGCCTACATTCCCAACCCCAAAATTGCAGCTGGTAGCATATTTCCCATTCGGAGTGGCATAGTGCCTATGTAAGTTGAGGGACGTTTAGTAGGAGGAGCTCTCTACAGACTAAACAAAAATCTGTGTCCTACCTCCTTTACACCAGTTTCAATCTAAGAAACATAAAGCCAGGCTGATCAAAATGCTTTCCTCCAAACTAAATTACAGAGGATTACAATGCCTTCAAAGACCTAATGAAGCTGACACTCTGCTTGTCAGGAGCGCCATCGCCAAAGCAAGTGACAGTGACAATGTAACCATTGTTGGAGAAGATGTAGATGTATATTTTTCTTACAACTCTAGTAGGGTAGAATGCGATATTAAGTTACCCATATACCCCCACTTCCGGTCACGTGATCCAAGTGGGGGTAATGATGCACTTCCATTCACCTGATGAAAAGTGGGGGGGTAATAAAGTCACTCCCGATTTGCATCGACCTGGAGGAGGGTGAAAAAATGTCTTTTACAAACTTTTTTTTAATATTCGTCAAGATGGCAACTTAATAGCAGCATATACAACATCGATTAAAAAATAACGAAATTAAACGCACCACAGATACTGGTCTAACTTGGCAGCAAGTGATAGTCACTCCCGGGACTTACGAAATTGAAGATTTGAATAAATTTCTCAAAAACTCGATAGATCAAAATGGTCATGACAGGGAAGCTATTTCGATTCTTCCTAACGTAAACATTTTAAGAACCAACTTGATAATTAACGATTCAAAATACGGGATAGCCTTTACGGGTGAAAAGAGCTTGGCTCGAGTCTTGGGGTTTCATTTAGGAACCTACTTGAGGAGTCGAGAAAGTCAAAATACCGTCGAAATAATAAATATAAAGACGTTTTTGTGCACGTTGACATCATTGGAAATTCTTAAGTAAATGGTGACACTCAACCCAATTTATATTCGTTTTATCCAAATTCACCTCCGGGTTTCAAATCATCGAGTCTCCACATAATTTAATCTATTTACCCATTACTACGAACTTAATCAGAAGTATAAGAGTGTGGCTTACATCTCACACCAACGAGCCGTTGAATCTGATTGGTGAGACCCTCATGGTGCGACTTCATTTAAAATATAACACTTAAAAAAGGACAAGATGCTGATGTTTGGAAAAAAAGGAAAAAGATTCTTTCGTAACTTTAATAATAAAAATTTTAATAATAATAAAAACACAAGCAGTTTAACGCCCAGAAACAAACTTTCATCAAAATTATAACAACGGCAAGAAAATGAGCATTGTAGAAGACTATTTAAAAATCAACGAACCTTTAATATTAATAATAATAATAATAATATTAATAATATAAAGTTTGTTGCATACGCAACTGGAATGGCAAGGACCTGGTGATCACTAACTGCCATCCGAAGTTAAAACAAAAATTAAAAATTGTAAAGTTTAAAAGTTTAAAACGAAAACGGTTACAAGACTGTAAAGGAAGGGTTGATGGTATAGGGTTGGGGTCACGAATGCCTTACCACCAAGGTTAGACCTACCAGGGACACAGTGGTCCCTGATGACATCACCAAACGATTATTGTACGATTATTGTACGAAATTATTGTACAACTCGTCGATCGAATCGTACACCTATCACGAATATAATCCCATCGTTGGTACGAATCTCAACAATGTAAATTCCGAAATTTGAATACACGTGGAAAACCAAGATTTATTTCTGCACATTGCCAACAGTTACCTCTTGATTAAAGGCAGGTTGCTGAAACACGATGACTCGGCTTATGACAATGTTGATGTAGTGACGTTGATTAATAATGCTCCCATATTCCTGTTTTCTAATATCAAATACCATCTAGGTGGTAAACAAGTGGACGAGTTAAATTATCCCGGATTCGGTACCTAATGAAAGGGCCGCTCTCTTAACGGATTGGCGGAACAGCCAATATTGCTCGGTCAGTGCTTGGCATTGGATTTGCAACTTCTGTCGCTGCTGACCTTACTGACAACTTGGGTTTCAAACAGTAGCACGCATCCATCATCGTTGAAACAACTCCTAAGGAAGTTTTACATTCGCCATTCCCTTGAAACACATCATGGGATTTTTCGAAAATTACGACAAGCTAATTTATGGAACTAAACAGGTGCGCACTTGTATGAGGACCAAAGATACAAATGCCATCTTCAAAGCTGTAGCCGCAGCCAATGGTAACGTTGTTCTCAATAGCATTTCTTGGCTCATCCCCCACGTTACCGCATTGGACGAGCAAAACCTAAACTTTACAATCTCATAGACAACGGAACTATGGTGGATTTAGGATTCAGGCACTGGCATTACGATAGTTGTGAGTTCCCTCAAAATACCAACTTCACCACTACTTCTGCTGTTGAAAAACCTAGGTGGATAGTTCTAGCTTTTCAAACAAACAGACAGGACGCTTTAGGTAAAAATCCGGCTGTGTTCGACCATTGTAGTTTGCAAGACGCTCACGTGACTCTAAATTTCGAAAGATATCCGTTTCTCGATCTGACTACTATTTTTGAGAGTACGTCAGCTTGTACGGAATGGCGCAGCAATTACGACTGTGTTACGATACCAACGATTTGAGTTTCGACTTGCTTCAGTTCAAGAAAGCCTATCCACTCGTGGTGTTGGATTGCTCCAAACAGTCGAGCGGCCTCAATCCGGAATCGTGGATGTACAAATCAAACTGAAGTTTAGAGCAGCGATGCCAGCTAACACTGTCGGTCACGCTCCGCTAATTGGCCACATGAAAATGAATCTAAAGTTGGATAGAGGCAAAGTCGAAGTTGTTTATTAATAAAAAATATGGCGCTCAAAACTAGACCGCGAAAAAAGAAAGGTGGCTTTTTGCTGTTGGCATTGCTAGGCCCGATTTTGGCCGGAATTGGTGGGTTGGCGGAAGGGACCGTGGGGATGGTATCTGGCATAAAAAAAAGCACAAAACGATGCACAAATTCTAGCTGAACTCGTGCGACATCATAAGCAAGTGGAGGTTCTGGGTCGAAAAAAAAATAAACAAAAACCGAAGCCAAAAAAAAATTGCCCCGTGGCAAAAGTCTACGCTTAAGACCACCAAGGGTTTAATCAACTTTGATAAACTTTTAACGAACCATGATTTAAACCGATTGGCAAGAGTAATAAAAATTCCTAAATTCAGAGGTACTTTCTGTAAAGACACGCTTCCTTTAAAACTTAAGCCTATTGGTGAAAACGTAATTGTAAACTTTGAAGATTCCCACGATGGAGATGGAAGTCACTGGGTAGCGTATTCTACCATTTCTGGCGAACCCTGTTATTTCGATAGTTTTGGAAACTAGGTCCGTGATTAACTACTTGGGGTCGGGAAGTAAATACAATTATGAACACGTGTAAAACTTTGAACAGATTTGGTGCGTGCACTTTTGTTTATTTTTCCTAAGCGCCTTCTCTAAGGCCCGTATTTACGAAGCAGTTTTAGACATTATGAAATCTATTGAAAAATGACGTGCAAATCTAACTGGAAATAAACGTCTTCCGTATGAAAATCTTCGACCGTGTGAACCAGGATGGCCAAATCTTTTTCTATTTCATAAGGAATGTCGAAAAAGGTAGTCGTTGAATGCGCTTCCTTTGTTTTATTAATGAGAAAGGTTTTTCATTCCCGCCATACATTTAGCAACGACTTCTACGCTCGAATCGTTGCAGTATAAAATTGCTTTACGAATTAAACCAGAACTTGTACTTATGTAGTTCGTGATAGATCCGGAATTAATGAACCAGTCGACTTCTTTATGCAAAGGGCTTTCATGCAGAAACTGATTATCATGAAACAATTTTCGTGCACAAATTTCTTCGTAGCCGCGTCACTAGGTAAAGTCAGCTCACTTAGATTTCTAATCGGTTTGTTCACAGCATCGGAGTATATCTTCTGATCGTCTTGTATCAAGCAATTGCTGTCGACGAATACCTTTGTAGCGGCATCACTCGATAAAGTAGATTCCCTTAGATTTCTTATCGGTTTGTTTGTTGCGTTGAAGTATACTTTTTGCTTATCCTGCAATAGGCAATTCCTGTCAACGTAGACTTTTGTCACTGCATCTGCAGCGTGCCACAGGAAAGACACGTCCTTAATTTGCTTCTTGGCGTAGAAATTTCCGTCAGACCTGTGTACGTACAACGTGCTTTTTTTCGATGCTAGAAATGGTGGAAGCCAACTTGTCGGCGAGAAGAGTAATGGATGGAGGCAAGTCGGTTTTAAGTTTCTGAACGTCCATTGTCAGAGTAATGATCTGAGACTAATTGACGGCACCTTCGGGTTCATTAGCGGCTCCTACTTTATATAAATGCTTGCTTTGCATATCGTAGTTGTTTTCAGGGGTTAAAACATATCCAAGTTCTGGCTCGCCTCTCGGACCAACTCCAATCGAATCATTCTTTCTTGCCGTTTTCAACGGTTGTCCAAATTTGTTGACCGACATCCTTTTTAACTTTCAAAATCTACCGATGATAAAATATTTCATGTATAAAATAAAAGGAATAACCTCGAAGCTCAAAATTTCTCAACCATCCTGGCAAATGAATCTTTCCAATCTTTTGCAAAAACACTTCCTAAAAGTTAAAATCGAGACTGGTACAAAGATTAAAAATGGCATAAAGTTTTCCTTTTCTCCTTTCATACAATTTAAAGATATAAAGGGTTCGGGGACTCCTGTTTCGGACGAAAAATCAAAATATAAAGGGTGGATTTCACCAACCGACCCAGAAATTCAAAAACTGTTGAAAAACTCTTAAACGTTACATCTGTACGAAACTAAATATCGATTTTGACGATCAAAAACCCGTGCCTTTGACTACGTTCAATTATCCCAATTCTATGCATTCGGCTTCTTCCTGTTACGACTCTTGCGAAAAAGTGAACGAGGGTAATGGAGACCAATCTGTTTTAGAACTTGGGTGTACGAGAATATTCACAAAACTAAAGAGAAACTTAACGAAAATGTTATTCACAACCCGTGGTTAACTTGCTATTTTTCAACACTTTAAATCTGACGGATTTAAATTGCTGCGGTGTACGTCACTGACGAGTCTCCCAGCAACGTGAAATTATGGTGCAACATATATTTTGGAGTAGCTCATTTCGATACTTCTGAGAAATTTACCGACGAAGACTTTATGGGTTTGGCATCTCCGTAAACATTAAAAAAATGCATATATAAAAAAAACGCGATGGAAATTAAAAACTATGACTTTCTTCGTACCTAAGAAAGAACCTAAAAATCATCCGTTCCTACCTTCGAATATCAGATGTTTAATTATAGGCCCCACGAATTGTGGAAAAACTAACTTGCTGTTTAATTTCATCTGTAACAAAAGATGGCTCGATTACGACCGATTATTTATTTACAGTAAAACTTTATCAATCAAAGTACAAAGATTTGCAGTCTATATTTGCCAAACTTGAAGAAAAAATAGGACGGAACATAGCATTTTTTCACGATTTTAAACTAGATTTAATTCCGCCCGAAGAACTGGACTCAAAATTTGAAACCTGTTCCTTTTTTATGATTGTCTTTTGGACAAACAAAAAAAAAAACATTGAACGTTACTTCGCTCAAGGACGTCATTCAAACGCCGATGTTTTTTATTGCAGTCAATCCCACACGAGAATTCCTAAACAAGTGATAAGAAACAATGCACATTTATTAATCTTTTTTCCCGTGGATGAGTTAAATTTGAAACACGTTTACGGTAATCACATTGACCCCAGCTTGGAATTTTCGGAATTTAAAACGTTGTGTAGAACGTGATGGAAAAAGCCTTATGGGTTTTTATCAATTTACTAAACGTTAAATGAGGGAAGATACAAACGTTCGTTTTTAACTATTGAACAAAAGAATGGAGACGAAACGAGAAATCGCGAAAATCAAAATTCGTTTAAGTAAAAAGTTTCCATATCGTCGTTTGGGTGAGAAAGAGCAAGAAGAATCACTACAAGAATTTTTTAACTGGTAGTAAGCACCCGGAAACCGACACCCATCCTCGGTGTAGCCACACAAACTACGCTGATTAAAAACACTCTAGCCACGCAAACTATCCTTATTAAAACACTCTAGCATTGCAACCTACCCCATTAAAGCTTATAAAGAGGTAGAAAGTGACGAGGTGACTACAAAACGGATTTATCATTGACTCCTTCCGATGTTGCTACTCCTAGTGAGAAGACCCCTCTCAGCTTCAGTCTCGCCGAATATTCAACTCCTCCGATAATGCAAATTTCTCCCGAGACAAAAACTGAATACGGCTCTACGAGCACTGGCCCTAAAGTTATCCCCACATATTCCGCGGCGCAAGCTAAACCCATTTATACTTCTCCGGAGATTCCCCACATACCCACTGTCCGGTCCTTCGAGAGTTTGTTACCCGGTCAGAAAATTGGACCAACGGCTACATATTTCTTGACAAAATTTTTCGAAAATCCCATAGTATAGACGTTACCGAAGCTTTCAAGAAAATACTCGTAGGAGCAACACCCTCTAAAAATTTAAAAGTCAATTTAGGTAGCGAGTTCTTCAATAAAGACTTCAAAGCACTCCTTAAACGTCATAACATTATCATGTACGCTACGCGCTCGGTGTTGAAGGATAGCGTGGTAGAACGATTCAACAGAACCCTGATAACTCGGATGTGGAAAAGATTCACCGGGCGAGGAAGTTATAAATGGGTAGATATTATCGACGAGTTAGTTTCACAGTACAATGACATCGTCTGTTCCACTACGAAGTTGAAACCGAGGAAAGTAACCTGGCAGCACGAACCGTTGCTAAGACGAGCAAAACCTAAAGGGCCGTCTAAAAAACCAAAATTTGTCGTGGGAGATAAAGTCAGAATTTCTAAAGTCAAATAAATTTTCGATAAAGGATATCTCCAAAATTTTACCAACGAAGTTTTCACAATTCACAAAGTTCAAAAAACTAATCTGGTAACTTATCTTTTAAAAGATGAATCGGGCGACCCCATTCTCAGGGGCTTCTACGAACTGGAACTTCAAAAAACTTCAGTTTCAGACTTATTTTTAGTAGAAAAAGTACGATGTAAGAAGAAAGGAAAACACGGAAAAATGCTCGACTTTGTCAAGTGGAAGGGGTTCAATTCAAAATTTAATAGTTTGACCGATAACATTAGCAGTTTATCCTCTTAATAAAATTCAATATCCAGCCTGAGGAGCCAAAAAATTTAACTTTTGAGGTGGTTTATTATTTGTCAGGGCTAGCAGTTTATTCTCGTCTTAATTTTATTTCATCAATTTTCTTCGGCAATTTTCTTCAGCGCATTTTCTCCAACGTAGCTTTTCTCTGCTGTACACTTTTTGTTGCACATTTCTTAGCGAAAGCAACAGAATTTTTCTTCAACCTAGCTTTTCTCTGTTCCATAGTTTCTATTGCACATTTTTTACGTTTAGCAGCGGCTCTTTTCCTTTTATTAGCCGCTATTTTTTCTACTTCGCATCGTCTCATTATTTCACCGGTTTAAGCTTCTTCCACCTCATCGTAGACCAGCGAAGCTCGCTCTTCAGCTTCTTCATCTTCCATCGGATCAATTGTGTCATCTACAAAATCGTGCAGTATGCCGGTTCTGTAATGACTTGCGCTAACGTATTTATTCTATCGTCCAACACGAATCTGTTATCGTTGTAGGGAGATACGGATGATTTTGTAATTACACCCGCAGTGAGCTGATGATCCTTACTTTGAATACTCCGCTATCTGGCTGGCGATGTAGCTTTCGGAAATGGAGCTCTTTTGTAGTCTTCGTGGCAGAGGCTTTTTTGGATAAACGCTTTATTAATACCTTTAGCCTTTCTAATGCTATCTTCTCCGACAAAAAACGAGTACATTTTTGCTTTCAAACCTACAAATTCTTCACCAGGATGCTGGCAGTCTCATCTTTCATTTTCCCTAGGACTTGTTTGTTTTTGACGCTGTATAGAAGATGCGACGGATCGTACTTACTGGTGTCGAATTTATCTTGCTCACTTTCCATATCCCGATAAAAATCGATAGTCTGTACCTCGTAGAACAGACTGTCGGTGTCTGTCAAAAGTAAACACGCGCAGTCTCCGAATTTTGGATGCACGAACTCGTAGTGAAATTTGTACATCGTAAGTTTGAAAAGTTCGAATATGCAGAAACCTGAGTAAGTTGGTAAGTCGCACTAAACGTTACGAAGCTTCAAGTGTACCTGTATGAGATTTCGTTGAGGATTTTGAACGAATCCGTGCATGGTAGAGTACTGTACTTGATAGATTTTTTTCGGATCGATGGTCAACTTAACGGATAAACGCTCCGATTTGTTTTCCATCTTTTTCCAAATACCGAATTGTTTTTCAATTTGAAAAAGTCTTTTTCGAATGTCGTCGTTGCTAGTTGACACTTCTCGGTGTTAAAGTATATGTAGGTTTTAGCCACTGTTTCAGATGAAATTTTAGAGTTCTGCCGATGCCTTTCAAAATTTTGCTTCAAGTAGAATTGTAAATTCCTGTAATGAACTACGTAGTATTTCTTCGGGAGCAGGTTGGTCGTCAGTTTGGAAGTAGAAACGATCTTTTTATTTCCTGCCATTTCTTTCATGAAGGTAGACACGAGTTTTGGCATTATTTTAAACTTTTCCGGTGCTAAAGGATAATCGTTGTGATCGTTGTGTAACTCGGACGGATAGCCCAAGTCTACTTCCAATATATAGCTATATTCTAATTCTTTTTCAACCGATGCCAAGCGAAATTGGAGAATATCTTTCCTCGTCAACCAGCTAAATTGATTGTACGGAAGGAATTCCGTCATGGCTAGTCCGTATAAGTTTTTTTGACATCCAGATCTACTAGATACAGACTAGGTAGATTCTCGTCGTAAGTGTCTGGTAGTATTTGTTTTAGCGATCGAGTGCCTTTTTGATACAAAAGTTGTTCCACCCCTGATACCGGAAGTTATAAAGTTATAAAGTCCCCCATGCGTAAACTGTTCTAGTTCGGCTTTGGTTTTTTCAAGGTGGCTACCCAACTAAATCCAGGTGTGGACACGTAGTAGCAAGGATCTATGCCGTCATTGACTGAACAAGTTTCCCTGAAAGTTTGAAAAATGTCGGCTGGAAGATACATGTCGATCATCTGATATACGAGATAATTTTTAAAAACCTTCTCCTTCAGCAACTTCCAAACTGACGTATCGTACTCTGCGTTGGTGATGCCTTAGCCTCGTAGAGCGGAGAAGAATGCCACTTCAGAATGTAAATCCTGGTCTTCAAACAAATCCATAGAGTGCACGAACTCGTACGGGTAATGACCTTTTTGTGTCATTAAATCCATGATTTCCCCGTTTTTCGGTCCTGGCTCGAACCAGTCTACAGAATCGAGAGCATTTTTTAAGAGGGTGAAGGGTCAATCTTTCTTGTGGTTTTTAGCCAAAGTTTCGAGTGAGGAAGATAGGAAACTATAAATGTCTAAAAACCGCAACCTTACCGTAAAGTCCTTTCAACCAAAGGAAAAGTACCGCGTAATGGTCATACTCATGAAACGCTCGGCGTTTCTGGCAAGAACGTCTACTCCCGTAGGGAAGTTTTCCGTCACAGAAATCAATAGATGCATATGATAACTTCTAAGTTTTGGAAGATGACTGGGATAGTATTTCTTCGCCTAGCCTCCAGATTGCATTTTACGTGAAAGCACCTCTGAACTTTCCCGTAAAGTGGCAGTGATCTCTCACTTTATCGGAAACGATGACTTTGCCGCAATAGTAGCAAGTATCAGTTTTCGAGAATTGAATTTCATCGTCAACAGTCTACATCAGATGTTTTGGTCGTGCGATATTCATGGCACACTTTTGAATTTCACTATTCATACATTCGTAAAACTTATCCACCGCGTCCTTGCCGATGTACGATTTCATTTTCTGGGCCAACAACAACGTAGCCAAAACTAGTAGGCGAATGCAAACTGACTTTAGTAGACGAACTCGAGGATGGATCAGTGCTACTAGTTTGCACACGTCTGAGCATACATTCGAAATGTGCATAAATTATCCAAGGATGAGGATTGCGTCTATCATAGTGTAGGAATTTTAACGTGTTATCGCCGGGTGGTAGGAAAGTGAGTACTTGCGCCCTATTCAATCTCACACATTTACTAGTGTGCTCCATCATGAATTGTTCTTTACCAATGGCCGTGAAGCAGTTGCGGTAGTAAAATTTCCTATGTGTTCTAACACCTCGAAATCAGAGTACCCTATCAATATCGATGATGGCACAGTAATGAGTATTTCATTTTTCGTTGGCTATTAGTAACAAGTCAATTACTTCTCCTTCCATGTTTTTATTCACTCTCACAGGGTGTAAACCTATCAATCCCTTGTACGAAATCACGTTAATGGACAAACTCTTGACTTGTTCGAAAGAATCAATTTGCTATAGACTCACGGGAAACATCAACGTGGTATTCATGAATGGTTCATAATATTTAACCTCGGTTTCGTAGCACTTCATTTTGGCGGCTAAAACTGACTACAGAAAGCACTTTTCGTCAAAATTTTCCACATTCACTATAACTTTGCTTTTCTTGTGTAATGCACTCGGCAAGGGTAAGAAAGAACTGGAGCGAAAAGAATCGATTTTTGCCACTTTTACGGTGATACCCCAAACTTTCAAAAAGTGCAAACCACTGCCTCTTTTCGTCGAAAGTTTCGACGGACTGTTATATTTTTTTGCAAGCATCCTCCTAGATTTTCGACATATCAGATTTGTTGTAAATGGCTGAATAGAGAGACAAGAAATAGGCTCGCACGGTGTTGGAATCCCTGATAAAATCTGCCTCTAAACACAGTTGAAATTTACAATTGGTCAGTTGATCCAAGCAAGTCGTGATAACGTATTTGAGTGGACAATATAGGAGATTGAGTGCTCGAGATGGATTGAGACATTCAATTTTGTGGAAATAAATTTGGTGTGTATCATCATTCACCAACTTGCTCCTTACTTCACCTTCAATATCTTTCAACTCGTTTTCGAAGCGTCAACACTCTGGTTGAAGATCGGATTGATGGTTGGGAAGATGATGGATCAAATCTTGCTTAGTTACGTAGACGTTTACACAGTATGCACAAGTAAACGATGGTTTTGAATTCACTTTTTTTTCTCGAAAGAAAAATCATTCATTTCTTTTATTATTATTCTTTTTTATACGGGAAAATAATTTTTATAATAAACATATGAAGGGGAAAAAACTACATCGGGACTGACATTTTTTTCAAATCTCAAGAATATGGAAAAAAAACATTTTAAAAACTTGGAAAAAAACTTTAAAATAAAAATTGGAAGAAAAACTTGGTGTAGGTTCCCTAATGACATGGTGCATGTAGACCTGCCCAACTGCACCAGGGTTGGGAGACCGTGTGTTCAAGTCCAGAACTGCATCTGGACTGAACTTTCGTCGTAAGAACTTTCGTCCTTATATAGGGCCCTCCTAGCAAAATAATTTAGTTTCGAACTGCGCACACTTTTAATTTTTGGAACCATGCCAATTTTTTTTTTTTGGAACTGCGTTAACTTCTTTGGTGTGATGTATCATCGGGAATATTTTTCCCTATATAGGGAGAGATCCAATGAAAAAAATTCAGTCCAGATGCAGTACTAGACTTTAAAAGACAGCCTCCCAGCCTTTGCGCAGTTGGGCAGGGCTGTATGCATCATAACAGAAGAGTATTAGCGTGAAGTTGCTCATATGGTATTAGCTTGCAGTTGCTTACATGAATTAGCGTGAAGTTGCTCAAATAACATTTGCGTGAAGTTGCTCAAATAACATTTGCGTGAAGTTGCTCAAATAACATTTGCGTGAAGTTGCTCATACGACATCAGCATGAAGTTGCTCACTATGACATAAGCGTTAAGTTGCTCATATGACATTTGTGTAAAGTTGCCCTTGTGACATTAGCGTGCAGTTGCTCACATGAATTAGCGTGAAGTTGCTCAAATAACATTAGTGTGAAGTTGCTCATTCGACATTAGCGTGAAGTTGCTCACTGTGACATTAGCGTGAAGTTGCTCATATGACAGTAGCATTAAGTTGTTCATATGACATTAGCGTAAGTTGCTCGTATGACATTAGAGTGAAGTTGCTCATATGACATAACCATGAAGTTGCTCATATGGCATTAGCATGAAGTTGATGATTGGGTGTTAGCGTGAAGTTGCTCATAGGGTATTAGCGTGAAGTTGCTCATGTGACAGTGTGGAATTGCTCATATGACATGAACGTGAAGTTGCTCATATGACATTAGCATGACATTAGCGTGAAGTTGCTCATATGGTATTAGCGTGAAGTTGCTCATATGACATTAGCGTAAAGTTGCTCATATGGTATTAGCATGAAATTACTCATATGACATTAACGTGAAGTTGCTCATATGGTATTAGCGTGAAGTTACTCACCAGAAGTGAAATCATAGGATGTAGCAAAAAGCACTTTCCCACCTTCCTCCAGATTGACAAAAACCCAAAGTGTCGCCATCACCCCAACTTTGATCACGTGACCTAAAAACGAAAAAAGGTAGCAAAAGGTACTTCCCACCCTCCTCCATATCGACGAAAACTTAAAAAAAGGTAGCAAAAGGCACTTCCCCACCCTTCTCCAGATTGACAAAAAACCGGAAGTGTCGTCCCCACTTTTCATCATGTGATCGGAAGTGCATTATTACCCCCTAGTTTGATCACGTGACCGGAAGTGGTATCATAGGATGTAGCAAAAAGTACTTTCCCACCCTTCTCCAGATTGACGAAAGCCAGAAAAAAGGTAGTAAAAAGCACTTTTCCACCATCCCCAGATTGATGAAAAGTGGAAGTGACGTCATTACCCCCCACTTTTATCACGTGGCCGGTAGTGGGGGGTATAAGGGTAACTTAATATCGCATTCTACCCTACTAACTCTGACAGCTACACACCGAAATAATATTCTTCCACAATCCAGGTCGTAGAAAGGTAGGAACACAGGTATTTTCTTCTTCCCGACAACAACAGAAGGGCCTCAAAGATGTCATATTATTTGCTCATGCATTCACAGGGTGCGGCAAGACACAAGCATCCTTCAAGAACGAAAAAGTAGCAGGTTACAAACTGATATTACAACGTGTTGCATTGCGCTCAGTAGCAGATGTGTTCAATCACTCAACTTCCAAATATCAACAGATCACAAGTTTTTCTTGACTCTGTATAGAGCTCCTCCTACTATGGTGCCCCTCAACTTGCGTAGGCACCATACCCTCACAAAGTGTGCTACCAATATGAAGTCAGAGGTACTACCCCTCTCTCCCATGGGGGAAGCTATGCAATGCTCATTTCTTGTTTCCTCCAACTGAAACTATGGATGGGTAATGAGTTACCAGCTGACTGTACTTTGGGGTCTAGGCAGAATGGCAATCTTGTGCCTACTGCAATCAAAGATGCTATGCCTCTGAGGATGTCTCAACCTCATATGTTGCAGATGCACCAAACGTTGTGGAAAGAAGTGTGGGTGCATGAAAATAAGCAGAGTGCTATCTGCCACAACTGCCACGTTAACTGTTTGAATAGCCTAACACCTACTGTTGAGGACGTTAACCTTCCGGAGGACATTGACCTCGAATTGATTTAATGTTACGATTCCATATTATGTGTAGTACCCTGATGTAGTAACTGCATATGTAATAAATAAATATGTATAGTGGTAAATAAGTGTTTGATGTTATATGATCGTGTAGTAACTTAAATAAGGCAACCTTGTTTATGTACATATCACGTATAGCAGATCTCTATCAATTTCTAAGATTTCTCAGTTTTGAACTCGAATAACTTGTAAACTACTGGTGCTAGAAAAAAATGAGTAGAATAATTTTTGTGGTAAATGTAGTCCTCTTTAACTTTTGTAGGGAACATTTTTTGTTAGGACCTACAGATTCCGAGATATTAACGGAAAACTAATAAAAATTTACCCATTTTGGGGTACTCTATGGTCTAGCGAAACCAGCTCACCTCCAAATCATCAGGACTTTTGATATATTCATTACTAGACCTACCTGAACAGCCTTACAAAGTTTCAATACTTTGGGATTTTATTCCACCTTAGGTCCGATTTTGACTGGACTATAGTAACAGTTCCAGGTTAAAAGTCAGTAGGAATATGAACAACATAGTAGTTGACAATTAGCCGTAACTCAGTAGTTAATCATGGCAAAACAGTTTTATTGGGCTTGTTGGCAAAATACTTCTTCACTTAACACCATCAACAATGATTCTCACACTCAAAGCTCATCACACTGTTATCAGTATTATAGACAACATGGAAAAGTAGCCCATTCCTTGTTTTTCGCATGACGTGACGAGGGTTGGCTCCTCAACGTTCGGAGAAAGAAGAGAAGAATTAGTTTTGCCGCTTCCTGTGTTATACTAGTCATAAACTCGGTCGTAAACTTTAGCTTTCAGATTGATTTCAAACTGTGTTGCCAGACGTGTCCTTACCAGGATACAACATAACCCTCACCCTTCAGGGTATTGTGTGGGTATATCTGGGGACGCTGGAAATTCCGATCTCCAGAAGGTAATTTTGGCTCGTCCTATTTCACGTTATGACTAATCTGATAGGCGTATCTATTCTTCAGCGTATCTCGTAAACAAATTTTCTTTCTCAGTTTTCCGACATTGGACTGGTGCGTTATTGAATCACATCATCTTATAACTTGCACTGATAAGTTCAAGTTGCGTTTTCGGCTGCAGACCAGGTTTATCTGTCTTCTACTTTCTAGGAACGATATAAATAAGGTTTATCTCTTCCTGAATTTCGCCATTCCCCAGGCAGCTTCATCCAGATGGCTACCTCCTTACACTCTTACAGCAACACAGATTGGAGAAGGATTTTCTATCCATATTATGCAACAACCAACTTTTACCATATCCAAACGTCAGGTAGCTACACGAACCTGGAATGACATGGAATAACTTCTCAGTTTCAAACGGCTATGTAAAGATCATACTCCTTCAGTCTTTAGACATGCACACAGCTCACATGCACGTAGCTAGAAAATATATTCTCAGTCTCCAACATTTATAGAGGTAAAATAAGACTAGCACTTTGTGTATTTAGATATGTATTTAGAATCTGCACAGATGGGATGGTGTATCTTCACATAGGAACTGACCTCTCTTCAAGTACAAGCAGCTTTGCTGAACGCCTGTGGTCCATTTACATCCTTTAGCAAGCTACAGAAAATGGGTCTTTGTCCCAACCTTTAGGAAACAACGAAGAAACCTCAGCAGTCACATTAAAAAACTGATTCTTTGTTAGTTAATGGAACTCTGCATAGGCCATTTTAGACCATGTTTGTGACTACCTTAGCCCTAAAAACTAAAACATCCAAAGGATCTAACTCCTCCTTAGTATTTAGACCTTTGTGCTAATAGGTATTTCCCCAAAGTAGTCGGATTCTTAAGATTTCAGGTATTGCAAACCAGTTTGCGTTTTATCAGGAAATGCAAACATAGAGAAAAGCTCACTCCTTCTAAACATTTACAGACCAACACAAATCACCCATTCTCTGTAATGACTGTTCAGCAAAGAGGATCTGGCTTCGCCTTCTTAAAATACTCAGGTTGAGTGCCTGGTTCATTATTAATATATCGACACAACAGAGAAAGAATCTGACTTCTCTTCAGACTATGAAGATTCTATGAAGGCTGCACAGACAAGGTTTAGCACTTACTCATCTTGTTAACACTTGCACATATAATGTGGCTCTCCCTTCTATCTAGTCTAAAGACATCTTTAAAGGATTCTGCTCCTCAGTGCAGTACAGGTGTGACTCTCCATAGCAAGTACGAACTCGATCTTCTTCAGTCATAGGCAGATTTTATGCAAAATCCGGGTCTTATTCAACTGTTAGATTGATACATATTGGATTTGAGGCCATCTTCAGTATGACAAGATTTAGATTAGGGGTTTGAATAACGTCTCTGTAATGTGTGGTGCAGTGGCAACCCGGACCACTGCACTGTGACTGAGGTTAGCGCTAATGACCAAGTTGTCAACGCGCCATTAAGCCTCAATTCCCCCCCCCCCATCTTCAGTTGTTCAGCTTTCTACAATACAGGACCTTGGTTTTGTTCAGCCATTAAGCACATGCAATGCAGGATCCGGATTTTCTGATCCGTTATGCTGCTATATTACAAGATAGGGTTCTTCTTCAGCCATTAGGCAGTTACTGGGCCGTCTTTAGCCGCTAGGCAACTACAATGCTGGGCCCAGATCTTAATCCATTAATTAGGCAGCTACAATATAGAATCTGGGGCCAATTTCAACTGTATAGCTAGGTCCAATACAGGAACCGGGTCCTCTTTAGCCGTTAAGCAGCCACAATATAAGATCCGGCTACTCTTCAGCTGACTTCTGATGCCATTAGGCTGCTACCATGCAGGATACAGAGGTAGCTGTATTAGAGGATTGTAGCTCTTTTACAGCCAAACTTCAATATATCAACTTAACGATTTGATTTTTGGTTGGTAGTTAAAGTTTAATGTTGCTATCGTTTTGTTGAGTAGGTTACAGTAGTGGTAAAGTGCAATATGAGGACAAACACAACCCCCCCCCCTCCCAAGCTCAAACCGTTTCAAGGTCAAGGGCAAACCGAGTCAAGGTCATCCCCCTCTTTTTAGTCTGAAGGAGGGTGGGAAAGTGCTTTTTGTTACCTTTTTGCATGCCGGAAGTAACGTCATTACCCCCATTTTTTAGTTTTCAACAATCTGGAGGAGGGTGGAGTACCGGAATTGACCCCCACTATTGGTTTTCATCGATCTGGAGGAGGGTGGAAAAGTACTTTTTGCTACCTAAATGTGTCCTTTTGCTACCTCAGTGTCCTCATGTAAACCGGAAGTGCGGGCATTTTCCGAAATGGCGGTACCGAGTCACCCATTCAAGGTCAAACTGGATCAAGGTTTCAAGGTAAGGGCCTTTTGCTACCAAAATGTGGCCTTTTGCTACCAAAATGTGTCCTTTTGCTTCCTCATTGTCCTTATGCTACTTCCAAGTGCACATTCGCGATATGGCAAAGACAACGGAAGTCACGTGACCATTAGTGACGTCATTCAAAGGGTAGTGCAAATACTTCATGAGTTTCACATAGTGAGAATCTCTCGAGTGCTTCAAAGCGTAAAAATGATGTATTAGCAACATTTTGGGGGTACCAAAACTGGAGGGGTCTTGCAAATGCCCTTTGAGTTTTCATATTGTGATAAGCTCTAGGATGCTTCAAAGCATTAAAATGATCAATTAGCAACATTTTAGGGGTTCCCAAAACTGGAGGGGTCGTGCAAATGCTCTTTGAACTTTTACATTGTGATAACTTTAAAAGGCTTTCGAGTGCTTCAAAGGATGAAAACTACGAATTGGCAACTTTTTTGGGTCTCAAAATTGGCGGATCGTGCAAATGCTCTGTGAGCTTTCACATTGTGAGAACTCTTGAACGCTTCAGAGCGTAAAAATGACGAATTAGCAATATTATTGCGTAGGTTTTGCAAATGCTTTTTGACCTTTTGCATTGTGAGAACTCATATCATGAATGCACCGAAGCGTGAAAATGACGACTTATCAACATTAAGGGGGTTCCAAAATCTGAGTGCTTTTCAAAAGTGTGATAAACAAATGTATGATAATGTTGCTTATTTCCACACCACCCAGAAGGTAAAGCATATGGCACGTTTTTTTAACGTGGTTTCCCCAATAGGCTAAGTCCACGTGGCTCGGAGATCATCGTAATCTGGTCTAACGAGTTCGTCTTTTTCTCAGTTTAATTTTTCTATCATCCTCCGCTTCGTTTTCTAGAATTTTCTTTTTACTAGCTGCTTTTTTCTCTACTCTAGCCACTTCTCCGTTTCTAGAGCTTTAGGTTTTATTTTGCTAGTGGCTTTTTTTCTCTAGTCTAGCCGCTCTTTGCTCCTTCGTTTCTTCAGCTTGAGCTTTTTTTTATTAGCTGAATTTTTCTTTAACCTATCTTCCCTCTGTGCTTCTGTTTCCTGCACACAGTATTTACTTGTACTAGCGACAACTTTCTTTAACCTAGCTACTCTCCGTGCCTCCATTTCTAGCGCACAAGCTTTTTTCTTGCTGACGGCGTCTTTCTTTCTAATCTCCTTCTTCCATGCCTCAAAATCCTCCAACTTTCTCCGTCGGTTCTGCACTACGACGATCCTGTGGATGGCCTTCTCGTTCTCCTGGGCTATTTCCGCTTCGATCAGTTTTTGCGCTTCTCACTCTATGAACTGGAGGAACAATTTTTCTCCCCCTCCTCGTCGCTCATCACGTCCAAGTCTGAGTCGAAATCATCTGTGCATTCGTCCCAAGCACCGGTATCGTAGCGACCAATGGCTAGAGCATCTTTGCCGTTGTCCAGGAAAAACCTTTTGTTGTCGTAAGGCAAGAGGAGGAATTTGAATATTCTGACAGTACTCGGTTCGTGGCCGATGCTGGAAATCTTGGCCCAGCTTCCCTTCTGCAGTGGTGCTGTGGAGTTTAGGGCCACTTCGTAGTCGCTAAAGCTAAAATGTTTTTTCACGAACGAGCTTTGGTTGCCCTGGGCCTTATTGACGTCCTCTTTTTTCAGTGGTTTAATCGAATACATTTTTTACCTGAGGATGATGAACGTTAGGATGGGGATGCCGACCATTTCGTCTTTCATTTAACACTTGTTTTCCTCAACATTTGTTCATGTTGGAGAAGAGGGGATGATTCGATGGGTAGTTGCTCGTGTCGAAATGGTGTTTGGCAGCAAGTATGTCATGGTAAATGTCATCCGTTTCGAGCAAACCTTGTGGGACAGACAGGACGGTAATAAGTTACGGGCCATTAAAGGCACTGTCGAGGAGTGGCACTCGGCGTGTCGCCGCAGTCGCCGTGAGGAGGTTGTATTGGCCCGTTTGCGAATTGGTCACACCCGACTTACTCACTGTTTCCTTTTGCGGGGGGTTGACCCTCCTGAATGTTCTTGGTGTCGACGGCCACTTACGGTCCGGCACTTACTTGTTGATTGTCGCCATCTTGATGGTGTTCGTCGTCGTTTCCATCTTCCGCATGACATTGCGCGTTAGTTGGGCGATAAGTCTGTCCTCCTGTCCGGTGTTTTTCAATTTTTGCAGGAGGTCCAGATGTATGACAAGATTTAGATTAGGGGTTTGAATAACATCTCTGTAATGTGTGGTGCAGTGGCAACCCGGACCACTGCACTGTGACTGAGGTTGGCGCTAATGACCAAGTTGTCGACGCGCCATTAAGCCTCTATCCCCCCCTCATCCGTTTCGAATTCGTAGTAGAGGCTGTCCATGTCAGTGAAAAGGAATTTGGCACGGATTTCGTACTTCGGCTGAATGTACTCGGTAATGGCATTCGAAAATGAAAAGTTTGGAGAGTTACAGTATGGTAAATTCGGAGTTGGTCTGAAGATCACACAGCGTGCTACGAACACGGCGGTTTAGTTGTACCAGGTGTTCATTGAGGATCTTGAACGATTTGGCGTGCAGTTGGGAGGTGTATTTCAGTGCTGTTTTCACATCGATACACAGCTTCGCGTCGAGGCTATTTTCCATGATTTTTCCAAAAACCGAATTATTCAGCTATTTTTAGTAGTCTTTGGTGAAAGCTGCAGTGGTTTGTTACCTTTTTTCAGTGTTGAACTTGATGTAAGATTTCATTCACGGTCTTTGGTTAAAGGCTAGACTCTTTGGATACGACGAAGAAGTATCCGTGCCGGTGGTAGAATTTGAAGTTCTTGTAGTGAAGGGTGTACCTCTTCTTGTGCAGACAGTTCGAAACGAGTTTGGTGTTGGAGGAGGACTAGATCTTGTGGTTTAGGTCTTCAGCCAGATTCAGAGAATTGGGTGAAATCAGCTCCTTTTCAATGTTGATCTTCTCTGGGGCTAGCGATTAATTGATGTGCACGACTGCACATCGTGCAGCTCACGTCCAAAGTTTTACTCTCCTCCCTGTTAGGTTGTGGAACTTGTTGTAGGGGTTATGAGCGCACATGGCCAAACCATATAAGTTGTTCATATCCCAGTCCATTATGTATAGGGGGACGTAAAAAGGAAGGTATTTGTTATTGGCATTCGATTGCCTCTTTCCAACGAAGGAAACTCCACCTCTGCAGGTTAGTAGGTAGTTAAATCCTTTATTTAGGGTAGCGTAAGGTATCATTTCAACCTAGTTAGCCTGCCATAGATCGTTCAGGCTCAGTACAATCACTTTCTGTCCCAGAAAATTGTTTCTGGCTGGTTTGTGAAGTTCTTTTAAGAGTTGATCCATTTTTTTTATATTTTCCATTCCAAACCCGAGTTTTGTTTTCATGATTTTCTTAACGATCGAAGTGGCTAGTTTTTACCTCCATGCCAGAGTAGGAGCATCTCTCACTCTGTGAGCTTTAGAAATTACAACTTCATCGATGGTATGCCGATCTTTTAATTCGGATCTTTCGGAATAAGCGATATGGTGTTCTTTGCACACTTCGTCCCAGGCCGCAGAATTTGTAACCTGGTGAATGCATTTCGAGAGATAACTTATCTATGATTTTGTTTACGATTGCTTTCCCAGCCTTCATAAAGGAAGCTCTCTTCATCCCGCACACCTTGCAAAATACAACTTGCATCTGTGTATTATTTTTTGCGGCAATAATAACAGACAGTTCGGGACCGTTAGTATTGTGACATTTACATTTGATGTTGATATTTGATATTTGTTGATGCCATGGTTCTTTGCTTATGTTATTTTTTTAACCTAAACCTAAATTTTGATAAGCCACCCTTTTCTCCTGAGCCGTTATCATTTGTCTTTGCTAAATATCTGATAAAATTTCGACCATCTCGTTTCTATGTCCATCGTGGCCGGCCAAAGCAGATTTATTCAAAAGCCTGAGTATCTTTATCAAGTCATTAGGATCGTCGTAATATTTGTAATCGACTCTGCTTGACTGAACCACTTTTTTAACCATGCCAGTCCCTTTTTTTTTATGTCTTTCCAAATTGACGCGATAAGCATTATGTACTTGGCACTACGGTTGGATTTGGTTTTACGATTGGTGAGGTCGTTGTTTTGACAAATGGCATGAGTAGTTTTAACATGGTCGCGTAAGCCGCTTTAATTTCCGGTGCATACGAGGGTTCTATCAATTCTTTGAAAACTAGCAAATTCCAAACCTCACGTCTCCTCCCATGTTCCTCCCCCTCGACCACTATGTCATTCTCAAAACTTTTAACCGCATTATTACCAAAGGTTTGCTCACCTTTTTTCGTGTCATACTGTAACCCGAAACCTGGGTCAGTCTCCTTGGGTTTTTCGGAAAAACTTTATCACGAACAATTTAGCTGTTTGGCCACTATTCTGACCAGGTAACAAACTATCGAGGGACCTTAGAGTGGCTAGGTTAGGGAGTTAGAAATGTGTCTATGTTGCACCGCGGAACATGTAGGCGTGAATTTAGGGCTGGTGCTCATAGAAGCATATTCGGTTTTGGTCTCGGGAGGAATTCGTATTATAGGAGCTTGAGCTGGAATTAAATATTCGGCGATACTGAAATCGAGAGGTGTTGACAATGTCTTCACACTACAAGTAATGGGTTCGGAAGAGGAGGGTGATAAACTCAATGCTTCGTAGTCATCCTCGTCTGTTTCTTCCTCTTTGTAAGCTTTAATCGGTGTAGTTTGCGTGTACTGCGCTAGTCCGATTTTGGTTTTAAAGCACCAACTGTTTCAGAGTGCCTACTACCGATTTTTCTGATTGTAGCAATTCTTCGTGCTCTCTCTCGCCCAAACGTTGAAAAAAACTTTTATAGTTATACGTTTTGAGTTTTGCGATTTCTCATTTTGTCTCCATTCTTTTGTTTAATAAGTAAAAATGAACATTTATATCTTCTCTTGTTTAAACTTTTGTTAAACGATAAAAACCCGTAAGGCTATTTCTAACACGTTCTACACAACGTTTTAAAGTCTCAAAAAATTCCTTGTCGGGGCAACATGATTTTCGTAAACGTGTTTTAAATTTAACTCATCCGTGGGGAAAAGGGTTAATAAATGTGCGTTGTCTCTAACCACTTGTTTTGGAATTTTTGTGTAGGACTGACTGCAATAAAAAACATTAGCATTTGAATAACGCCCATGAGCAAAGTATTGTTTGATGTTTTTTTTTATTTATCCAAAAGAAAATCGTCAAAAAGAATCAGGTTTCAAAATGTTGGGTCCAGTTCTTCAGGAGGAATTAAATCTATTTTAGAATCGTGAAAAAATGCAACATTCCGTCCAATGTTTTCCTCAATTTCACCAAATATGGACTGCAAAGCTTTGTACTTTGATTGACGTAAAGTTTTACTGTAAATAAATAACCGTTTGTGGTCGAGCCGTCTTTCGTTACAGATAAAATTAAACAATACGTTAGTTTTTCCACAATGTGCGGGGCCTATAATTAGACATCTGATAACTGAATATAGAACTGGAGGATTTTTAGGTTCTTTCTCAGGCACGAAAAAGTAGTAATTTTTAATTTCCATAGTTTTTTTTATTCACATTTTGTTTTAATGTTTACGGAGATACCAAACCCATAAAGTCTTCATAGGTAAATTTATCAGTGGAAACATCTGAATGAGCTACTCCATAGTCTACGTTGCACCATAATTTCACGTTGCTGGGAGAATCATCAGTGACGTACACTACAGTATTTTTTCCAGTGACCTCCATCAAGTTTAAAGTATTATTAGATAACAAGTTAAACCAAGGTTTGTCTATAACATTTTTGGTAAGTTTCCCTTTAGTTTCGTGAATGTCCTCATACACCCAAGTTCTAAGGCAGAGCGGTTTGTCTCTGTTACCTTCGTTTACCTTTTCACAAGGGGGGTAACAAGGGTAAGCTGCGTGCATAGAATTGGGATAATTGAACGTAGGCAAAGACAAAGGTTTTTGCTCGTCAAACTCAATTTATAGTTTTTTTTACAGATATACCGTTTAAGATTTTTTTCAACAGTTTTTGATTTTCCGGGTTGCTTTGGAATTTGAAACGTTTTCCTGCAATTTAAAATGCAATTTTCATACTAATTCCTATGAAATATTTCAATAAAGGTTAAAAAAAAAAAAGAACCTGTTCCTTGGGGATTTCCGGGTTCAAGGACAGCCCGATCCGACACTGTTTGGATCACTACTTTGGATTTTCCAGCAGTGTTATACTGTTAACCTCCAACATTAGTTTATTTTACAATTGCAACAGCTCTATCGTCTGCATTATTGGTCGATTCCGAATTGCTCTTTCAGCAAACAAGGGAAGTAAGATTTTGCCCCGCCAGACTGCAACCAAACTTTAGTAACATTGTCCCATGTGGGACGTCCGTTCAAATGTATTTTTAAAGCATCGTTACTCGGAGAAAAGGACTGTTGCTTGGTTCCGAATTTCCCCTTCGATGAACAAAGGAAATGAGAAGTTGCCCCGTCAGTCAACACGAAATTATTGTAACAATATGATGCTTAGAACGTCTTACAAAAACATTGTTGCTCGATAGTTGAAAGAGCTTTCGAAAAACAACGAAATGAAAACGTTTCCCATCATCCGACAACGGTATTTCTTTTCAGCGCTGCAATACGAATGAAGGTAGGGTAATAAAGTTATAGCACGGTTTTGCAAAAATGGGCCGGTGTAAGCGATGTAATGCACACTTTTGGTAGGCTACACCCGAGGATATTCTACACCACCGAGGACGTAGCTTTACCCAAAAGTGTGCATTAAATCGCTTACACCGGGCCATTGCAAAATCCATGCTATAACCATTACTTATTACCCTACCTTCGTCTCGATCATTCTTAAAACGATGCTGTATAAATCCCGTATTCGCGTAATTGCAACAATGTTCAACAATGGTTGCATAATTATCCTGCATACTTACTCTGCACACTTATTTTGCACACATTTAGAATTCTTACAATTACGACCATCTTTGTAAAGCAATATGCTACTTTGGATCAAGTTCGGGTTGGAAGGGGTCAAGCCTCTCTGGGAATGTACTGCAGGGGCCTCAGGAACACTTGTACCGGGCGACGGGGGTATGGAGAGGAGGGGCGGGGGAGCCTCGGCAAAGGGATCTGGAGGAGTGCAGTACGCTTCCAGCAGATTCCAAGCCACGGAAGCTAGTGCGTAAATTTGAAACGTTTTTCTGCTGTTTGGATACTCAATTTAAAGCGAGTGACTCCCATTGGGTGGAGGGGAGGGGTCAGTACCCCGGAGGCTACAATTTTTCTGTGAAAGGGGCGTGAATTTGAAACGTTTTCCTACAAGTGATGCAATTTTCACACAAATTCATTTCTAATTTTTTTTAAATTTTAAACAGTGTTGGAGGATCCAGGAAGCTAGCTTAGTTTTAAAGAAATCTACGTGAATTTGAAACGTTTTCCTGAAACTTCAAATCCATGTTTTTTTTTTTAAACATGGGTCTCCTGACAGTAGTGGGGCACTTCCCGGTGATTCCTGGCTTTTTGGAGGGCCCATTCCGATACTGCTTTGCATCGTTACTTTGGATTTTCCATAGTGTTACATTCTAAACCTCTAGCATTACTTTCTTTAATGATAGAGCGTCCAATGGTCTACTGGCAGGACACAACGTCCTGCCAGTAGGACTTTCGGAAAAGCGCTGTAATTACGTAATGCGTACTGCTAGCAGGTCGATTTTTTTTAAAATTGCACAGAAAATTGTGACATTTTAGCGCAAATATAACCGGAATTGGCCAGATTCGTTGCGACTGCGTAGTGAGCATTCAAAGATTGCGAAGTCCGTGCGTGCACGGGCTTGTGTTTCATTCACGCGG
This sequence comes from Lithobius niger, assembly GCA_023313725.1. Lineage (NCBI taxonomy): Eukaryota > Metazoa > Arthropoda > Chilopoda > Lithobiomorpha > Lithobiidae > Lithobius > Lithobius niger. The sequence continues at coordinate 18,120 of JAHWFP010207760.1, read as the reverse complement.
CAACCGTTTTCAATGTGTCAGACACAGAAAATGCGTGGAATAAATCGTTGTTTCAGACGATTTTAACCCTGCTAGGTGCTTCGAAAAATGTGTTAAGAGTTCGTGGAGAGTCTGTAAGTGCGCTGTGGGACAGAGAGAGACAAATTAACGGCAATGCAGAGGACTTTTTTGTGAGTTAAAAACGTTTTTACGACATCAGATCCACCTGACGAAAACGTGAACACCGATCGCAGATGGGCTGCTTGCGTGAAAGAACAAGTTGGTAAGCGATATATTTTTATCCTATTTTAAATTAATACTAGGTTACCAAGAATATGTGTGAGGCAGATATGCTGTTTCGGCTCATTATTAGTTGTTTAAAACAACTGTGAATTTATTTCCTTTTATGTTTCTCAACATTTCTAATGAAGTCAACAAGCTCAAGCTTGGAATATTCTTTGAACTAGGAAACTGTGCTGAAGGGATCTGACTTTTAAACACGACACAGAGAAACTGAAAGCATACAACATTTGCCCAACATTCGAATAAGCACTTAGCACTCTGATACAAGACAAATAGGTATAACCATCGCAATTGGAACCTGCTTAATTTGTTTAATTTAAGTGAACCACGGTAATACGTTAGCATCTAGGATTTATGTTTAGTAAATACTTTAGCTTTCCTGCTATGCTCTTAGAGCAGACCTGCTAGCAGGACTCTACCAGAAGGACCAACATTCATTCTGGAGAGTCCTGCTAGAAGGATAGGGCCGGTTTGTCCAAACGTCCTGCTAGAAGAATCTACTGGAAGGACTTAGCCTGGACGTTCTATCATTAACAACTGCAGTAGCTCCATCTCCGGCATTATAAGTTGATTCCGAAGTGCTCCTTCAACGAACAAGGGAAATAAGATTTTACCCCGTCAGACTACAACTGAACTTTAGTAACAAATTCACATGTGGTATGTCCGTGCAAAGCGTATTGTTAAAGCATCGCTGTTCGGGATAACGGACTGTTGCTTGATTCCGAATTTCCCCTTCGACGAAAAATGGAAATTGTAACAATACGATACTTGGAACGTCTTTATCAAAGCATACTGTTAAAGCATTGTCGTTCGATGGTTGTTTGAGCTTTCGGAAAACAAGGAAATCAGAACTTCTTCCGTTATTCCGACAACGGTATTTTTGTTCGGCGGTGCTAAATGAAATGAAGGTAGGGCAATAAGAAAGTTATAGCATGGTTTTGCAAAAGTGTGCCGGTGTTAGCGATTTATTGTACACTTTTGATAGAGCGCCGTCCTCGGAGGTGTAGAATCCGACACTGCTTTGCAGGGCCCAATCCGACGCTGCTCTGCAGGGCCCAATGCGACGCTGCTCTGCACGGCCCAATCTGACGCTTATTTGCATTACTACTTTAAATTTTCCGTAGTGTTACATTCTAAACCTCCCACAATACTTTCTTTAACAACTGCAGTAGCTCCATCTCCAGCATTATTGGTTGATTTCGAAGTGCTCCTTGAGCGAACAAGGGAAATAAGATTTTGCCCCCGTCAGACTATAACCGAACTTTAGTAACAATTTCAAACGTGGTATGTCCGTTCAAAGCGTATTGTTAAAGCATCGCTGCTGGTGGTAACGGACTGTTGCTTGATTCCGAATTTCCCATTCGACAAACAATAGAAATCGTAACAATACCACGCTTGGAACGTCTTTATCAAAGCATACTGTTAAAGCATTGTCGTTCTATTGTTGTTTGAGCTTTCGGAAAACAAGTAAATAAGAACTTCTTCCTTTTTTCCGACAACAGTATTTCTGTTCAGGGGGATGGCTCTTTCAGCTTTACTTGTCCGCGTCGGATTTCCAAGATGGCGACCCCATTGAGAAAAGGGCGTGTATCGATTTCGTTGTATTGCGTGCGTTAGTTCAATATAACTGGTAAGCAAACCACGACTTGATTAAACTAAGTCGCGGTATTGCAACCTTACATTTTTAGCTTGGTAAAATGTGAAACGGCCGAAATATACTTCCTAATAATTCGTCGAAATACACGTCTTGAGCTGTTAGAAATATAAATAAAAGCAGACGATGCAACAAGCACAAAGACGGAAGCAGACGACACAGAACACGAATTTAATTGCTTGTTGTAACCTAAAGCGAAGAATAACTTCACTATCAGTAACGTAAACAATTTTTTTATGGGGGGGGGGGGCTCAAATTTTACGCCTCGCTTTGAATTTTCCTCCCCCCTTCTAGAAAAAGTGTGACCACCTTACTTGTAATGTATATTTATTCTCGCTTCAGGGACCGGTCATTATTTATGACGGGGGGAGGAAATGATAATGTGACCACCAGATTTTTAATGACCCCTCCTTTTCAAGACCCTAAAAAAAATTTCGACCCCCCCCCCAATCAAGGTCCAAAAATAATGTAAACCCCACCACCACTTTTCGTATACCGATAGCGACTGTCTGCAGATTAGTGCTGTATCCAAATAAGTAAATTGCTCTCCACTCCTCCAGTTATCGTTAGTTGTAAACAAACGTGTCTCGTTTTTACGAAAAGACATGTTGGTCTGAAAGTCAGAACAAGCCAGGTGTCAAGGCTTTTCTACGAAGTTCTTTGTGGAAACTATACTTGCAGTAATGGTAATAATAGCTTCAAAAGCTTGTAAACACTAACATGATGGTGGAGGTGAAGCGGTTTTACAAATTTTGACTGCTGAAACTAAGTGCCATTTTTGAGGTCCAAAAATGACTTTTTCTTCCAGCTGGTCAGTGTGTTTTCGACCCCCCCCCCCCCGGGTTGGGTCCCTCTGCCCCCCCCCCCCCCCCGCCTCGAGAGGGTCCAAAACCTTAATGACCCCTACCGGCCATAAATAATGACCGGTCCCATATGTCATGTATGGCCTCATCAAAATTTTGAAGAAAATAGCAAATAACCATTCTCCGCGATGTTTATTCCCACTCAGCTCGTTTTATTTAATTTTTTTTTGGCTTGTGGGGGAGGGGGCTGCCCCCTATCATCCCGCCCCCTCCCTTTGCTCTACTGTTCGACTTCGCATTTCGTATTTGCTGTTGCAAAATGAATTAATCCAACTTGATTTTATTTCATTTTTAGCATGTAGAGCAATAAAGCACACCACAATGAACCATAATGTTTCAATTTGCCAAATTTTGTTTTAAGTTCCAAGTAGTTCAGTTATTTCGTAAGTACAAATAAATTTGTACTTCATCTTTTAGTAACTCAGCTTTGACACTAACACGTAAAAGCGACGGCAGGGTCCCAATCTGCTGGTGGCGGCGTAAGTCGCGTTTGATTTGATTGTTGGTGGCGCACACCTCTACTCCGAACGAAATCTTTCTCAAATCGACGGTGGCGCCAACCTGGCTCCTGGCGGCGGTGATTACGCACGGACAGGCTTTAACGCGAATGTTCCCTCTCTGGTGTAACAATATAATATATCTAACTCTATGTTTCTGTTTGGCGGTGCTACATGAAATGAAGGTCGGGAGCTTCGCCCCCTCGGACGTTTCCATACCTCCTTGGACGTCGCTGTACCAAAACTGTGCATCAAATCCCTTATATCGGCACATTGTTGCAAAATCCATGCTATAAGCATTACTTAGAAGACAGTAAGGATGCCCCTCAACAATCATTGCATCCATGATTGATTCATTGAACCACGTCTCCACAGCTACGATAATATCAAAATAATGAACCATTAACAACTAAGGTTTCGCTCAGCCAGTTTTCCCACGACACTTTGTGCGTCAAATAGACATCCTGAAAGTTGTCCGGTCTAATTTTTTTCCGGATACGGGTTTACTTCTTAACCCCCATATGCTGTTTGGCTTCTCAATGATCGTAGATTTGCACCTCACAATTTGCACCTGAATGACAACGATTATGTTCATTACATCTTCCTAGTTTCCCCGCACTTGAGAAGAATGCATCACAATATCTATAATTCGTCCAGTGAGTGCATATAGCACGTTCCAGCATTGCCTTCCCGTTTTTTCATAGGTATAGACCATCAGAGGCAATGTTTGCAACATTACAAATTTGGTTCCACAAGGAGACGAAGCCTAGATTCCTGGCTTTACACACGGTTTGTATGTTACCGTTGCATTTCACTAGATGGTAGCATTTCACCCTGATTCACACCTCTAATTCCATTTAAAGTAGGGAATAATACAACATATGATGACCCGCACATTTAGTGTTGATTGTCTAATTTTGTCAACCAGTTTGTCAAGTCTGTTTGCAATGTCGCTTTGGAGTGTAGGTGCGGGCAATGTTTGTGATAAGCACACAATAATTTCCCGATGATTTTCTTTCTGCTTTATAATATTTGTGGCTGATTTTGACAGCTGTTCAATTTTTGCACGGGGAAAGCACCAGGTCATCGATACGAGACCTGTTTTCCTTTTTAAGTTTAATTTGTCCAGTATGCGAGTCGCCTATGATTAAAATGTTGTTCTGATGAGTATTATCTTCCATGTCTTTCCCGGATTTATTCAGTGGTGATGACCTACTTTGTCTAGGCACTACATGATGATGTTTTTCTTTTAATGGATATTTCTCAACGAAGTTCCCGTTCTGAACTCTAAATCTACGTACATTCAAGGACACTGGGTTTATGGTAGACGATTCGTTTATGTTGGTTGTACTCTGTATACCACTGAAGTTATCGATATGCGATGATAGTAGGTTGATTTTTCCAGTGCCATTCGATGACACAATTGTATTTGTACTAAATTTGTCGATGTCTCTTCCCAGTATCTTGCATTTATTTTGTAAACAGTCATGTTGACAGTTACAAAATCCACTTCTTCAGTCCACTTCTTCGTATTTGCGTTTGACGTTTTGGCTAATATCAGCCAGCATTGCAACTTGATTGACCAGCATGTCTTTAATTCTTTTTTTTTCCAATTTACTGATGCCTGTTTCTACCGTATCCCTTACTGAATTCAAGAAGCTTGCTAATATGTCCATATTAGTTTTTGACTTATTATTAACTGTCTCTGTTTCAATACCAGGTTTTGTGTGTTCATCCCCATGGTTTTGTATACACGATTCATTATATTGAAGTGGTGAATTTCTCCCCAGTGTGTTACTAATGTTTTCTGAAATAATTTCTAACAATGCCGTACGGAGTTCACTTATCGAGTTATTCACGATACCAATGTCAAACTCATGTATGAGCCGGTCAATTTGTATATTCTGTTGCAGGTGTGCCTGCTCCCTTTGTACACTTTTCAGCCTGATTTGCAAATCAACCAATGTGACATTCAATTCTTTTTTTTTTCTTTTTTCGCACTTAGATTCGTTTGGTTATTTTGCAATGATTTTTGTTTCATTTAAGTCAGATTCTTCCAAAGGACCTGGTAGATAAAGGCTATTATCTTCCGACAAGCTCACGATTCCTCCGTAACTGGGTAGGTTTCTTATGAGGTCTTCACTGAAATTTAGAATACTTGTCAGGTTCAGCAACATTGGCATTTTCCCTGAAACGTCTGAGACTGAAAATATCTAATTTATTACATTTCGTATCAGATACGAAGGTTTTTAATTATTTATTTTTCTAATTCTTTATATCTAGTCATGAAGGATTAGAAACAAATTATTTAGAAGAAATGAAACGTTGCCAAGATGATAAAACGAAAAAACCAGGTACCAACTCCATTGAAATATTGTGCGCACACAGAAAAATGGCTAAGCTCTGCAGTCAGTTTGTTCTGCATTATCCACTGTGTTCATTTGATTTTACCCAGCTTGAGATTTATTACAATTTTCATACTACCTTTGTTGATTATAATTGATAACCAAGGGATAATTTTCCCCACGCTTATATGTCTGCATCGTTTCCCTGGGTGTGTTAAGGTATGTAGAATACTTTTCCTTGTAGTTTTCCCCTCCTGTTTGGTGTTCCCTTGTGACAAAATTATCTTTTTACAAGCCTAGGTTTTTTTTGTAGCCTGGGTAAACAAAAACCCCACACCATAAGTCTACACTGTAACAGCTGCGAAGTAGCGTTTTCATGGTATTAGCCAAGGATACGATGAAAACGCAGGATGTTGAGTAGTTTTAAGCTATTTTTGTTCACGCTGATACAAAAACTATTTATATCGCTGTATTATTGAATATGGAAATTTATATCCAAATGTTATTGAAAACAAGTGAAAAGTTGCTTAAAACCCAGAAACTGTACTTAATATTGGCTTGTGTATTTTTTCTTTAGCCTACTCGCTGATTTCATGATGTGGCATTTCATCCGTGACAATATGTTAAATCTGAATGAAGAATTTCGAAATATTCATCACGAGTTTGAAGAACATGCGGATGACGAAACGCCCAGGTAAAACCCTTTTCTTTGTTGTGCTGAAATGAAAAGTTTAAACTGAATTTTAATTGCAGGATGGCCATCCTGGGGCCAGCGGAACATTTATGGACCCGCAAGATTTTTTATTTATCTTTGGCGTTGGAATGTTGAAAAAAGCCTCTCTTGACCATCGCTGCTGTGTAGCTTCTATATCTTAATGGAACTTTCTAGTTGTGTAGCAGCTTATCTCCAAGTTTTTCGTTCATTTTTTTTTTTTATTAAAATATAAAATCTTTAATACTCGGCAACAAACACAATAATAGGGAAAAAAACCATAGTACAAAATATAAATATATTTCTCTCAACACTGAATTAAACCAAAGAAAAAAGAATGAAGAAATGCTGAAGCTAAAAAAAAAACTAAAAAAAAACTGAAGTCCTTTAAAACATGTCATGGGATTTTTCGAAAATTACAACAAGATAGTGCACAACAGTAAACAGTAACACGTGCTTACGCCATTATAAATTGCCAAAGAGTGCCTCCCCTAGCGCTTGCTAACTAATTCAGTGGTCGAGAAACCTAGGTGGGTCATTCATCTGCAGACAAATACGAAAGGCAGCCAAACTAAATATCTAGATGTTTTTGATCACTGCAGCCTTCAAGATGCTCAGGTGTCTTTAAATTCTGAGAGTTATTCCTTCCTAGACTTGAACGTAAATTATGCTACTAGCGAGTACTCCATCTTGTACTCCATCAATGGCTCAGGACTTTAGGCGCCCTTTCTACGAAATGGAGGATCTGTGCATCGATTTGGTTCAGCTTAAAAAGGCCTACCCTCTAGTGGATTTGGGCTGTTCCAAGCATTCGGAGAGACTTCAATCCAGCATCGTGTGCGTGCAAATAAAGTTGAAGTTTAATTCTGCTATTCCGGCCAACATGAGCTGCCACACATTGTTAACAGGCGACAGAAAATAGAGTTTGAAATTGGGCAGGGATAAAGTTGCAGTAGTTTATTAAATAATATATAAATTTAAAGGAAGAATGGTGTAAAAAGTTAAAGTGAATAAATAAAAACTGATCGTAAAAAAGGGGTGACTTCTATCGTTACTGGCATTGCTCAGTCCACTTATTGCTCCTGTGGTGGTCTGATGGAAGGTGCTGCTTGGATAGCCGCGGTCATTAAAGAGCTCAAAACAATACTAGTGCACTGGACGAGGTGGTGAGGTATAACAAGGAAATGGACGGCGTGGTACAGAAAAAATTTTAAAAATATCTTGTTGCAGAGGGCTCTATCTCAGGCCAGTGAAGGCATGATCGATTTTGCAAACCGTTAACAATCTTCGATTTAAATTGATTGGTTAAAGTCTTGAAAATTCGTAAATATAGAGGAACATTTAGCAAGGATCGACTTCCGTGTAACTATAAACATTTGTAATGCGGCATCATTAATCTAGACGACTTTGATGCAGGAGAAGGCAGCCGTTGTATGGCTTATTTGACCGTTACTGGCACACCCTGTTATTTTAATAGTTTCGGTAATCTCTAGCCTCCCAATTCAATCGCCGGTTACGTAGTCCACTTCTTACTTACTGAATTTCCCCAAGCAAAGACAAAATTTCCCTTTTTTCCCTGTATTAAAAAAAAATGTCACCTCTTTACTTCCCTATTTAATTGCTTTCTTTACAAACCACTAATTTCTAACATTTCCTAATTTTAAAAAATATGAGCCCATTTTAATGGCACAGGAGTGCTACCTATTGAAGCAAATTGGAAATAAATTTAAACGGTTACTCATTTTACTATGAGAACTAGTCCTACTGCCATCCCTACCAGAAGTGATGTATATGAATGGACCTGTAAAAATTACTACTCCCACAATTTTCATGATTTTAGTCTAATAAACCAGATACAGACGAGAAATAAACGCTAACCAAATAGTAAATTGGGGTTGGGTAAAGGTTTAAAATGTTAACACGCGTTTGTTGGAGTAAATTTTTTGAAATGTTGGGTTTGGATGGAAAGAAGATCGTGAAACACTAGAGGAAATTATAACTTGCAAATAAAACACAGAATTTTTCCCGTTTTTTCCTTTTTTCCATGTTTAATAATTTTTTTTCTTTAAAGAGCTCTTCCCGTAAAAAGGCAAATATTCCCTTTAAGTGGAAGCACTGCAGTTAAGTGCAATCACGATGAAATATAGAATTTCAATCAAATACAGTGCGTCAATTTCTGCTTATATTTTCTAAGTTCATTATCCAAGGGACTTAGGGAGTTTTAGACAGGGAGCTAAATTCTCTGGAACTTAGGTATAAATCTACTTAATAATAGCTTCCGCTTTTCTCACTACTGTGCAAATCACTTGCTACAAAAAAAAAACTCTATGTTAACTTAGAATGGTTCTTTCCAAAATTCCAGCATCATTTCCACAATAAGTACGTCAACATAATTCTGCTCCTCGATCATCCTGGTATAAATAGGAAATCCGGTAGTCGAATCTTCATCAGATTTGTAATCACTATATTCGTATCTGGCAGCTTAATGCCATTTTTGACGAAAGAAAGCCCAGCAGAAACAATGCGCAACAATGTAAAAACCCAATGCAAAACCCTAGGGGGTTTGAAAAACAGCGTATTAAAAAAAAAACACGTTTAAAGTAGCAAAGCAGTATATTACAGTGCCGTTACATTTAGAAAAGATTACATAATGATTGTGAAATGAGAACAGTTTTTAATTACCAAATGTTTGACCAGGTTTTCATTTGTAACACTCCGGTTTGATATATTTGCTACTACGTTCAAAATATCGCTGATATTTGCTTGCATACGACAGCTACTTTTCTTGTACTGTTGTAAGGGTTTATGGTGGTCAGTTGTTTCCACAATGAGATTGCTCTTCTACGTTGGCTCGATACAAAGTTGTTGCTGACATGAATGTTGTGATTGCTTAATTAGCCATCCAACTTAGCAATATTGGCATCTGTTGCAACATTTTTGACGATGATGCCCGAAACATTTTTAACCATGGGGCAGTTGTATTACAAAATGTTATTTTCTTACAGTGGCATTTCTTTTTGGGGCAAAAATACACTACCTCAGTATTTGCATGTTCGGGCATGATTCTGATACAGTCTGTGCACGTTGACAGGACAACGGGACGGATTGTCGGGAAGAGAAAATACTTTGACTTTCTTCGGTTGCACTTTTATATGTTGTTAATAAATAAGCACAAATTCCTGTAAATTATTATAAAGAAAAAA
>JAHWFP010207756.1:8396-43428 GCA_023313725.1 Lithobius niger | reverse complement strand
GGGGGGGGGGGGGGGCTAATCCCGGTTCCACATACAAGTGAACCCGTAGGAGGTAGTGTCCCAGCCGAACGGGATCACTGCGACTCGGAATAACTTCTCTCCTGCCACTGACCGAAAAAGATGACGTACAGAGGGATTGAAGAGGCATGTACCAGTACTCTTCCAAGTCGATCGAGACCGTGAACTCTTCTTGCCTGATTAACGTTCTATAGCAGGCTGTGGTTTAATCCCTGAAGGCTGAAGATCAGTCTTGAGCCTCATCGTTTCTTTGGGATCACACTTGTCGGGCTCCAGAGCCCGGGGAGGGGCGCCGTTCCGAGGCCTTTTTTTTTTGAGAGTGTGTTTACTTCTCCGATCAGCTCCGGGTCCTCGAAACACTACCTGCCAGGCTAGCCGGCAGGGGTGCATAAAAAACTGGCTGGAGACAAAATTTCCCACATTTTCCAGTTTTCTGAAATTTCCCCGCGAACCTCGTTCTAGCATTCTGGTATATTCTGCACACCTGCTGGCGTGCAGTTAGTACGATCCGTACTTGACACCAGCGGCGGTGTGTACCCTTCCTCAGAACGTCCCGCACGAAATGATGCTGAGTTCTCGAATTTTCTACTACCCCTTTCAGTACTTTTCCTAAAAGAATTCATGCTCAAGGTCAAGCCTTTGGCATTCTGCTTGGAAAGCTTATGTGACGAATACCAGAAATGGGTAAGAGGTGCAGTCCCGTTTCCCCCGAGGGAACGAACTCTGCAAACAAAACTTCCTAGAATGACATTACAGTAGTAGTCTTCACTTGGCTAGTAGGGTTAAACAACTACTCACCATGTAGCGTTTTCTACTCGCCACAACTCATACTCATCTTGTACAATGCACCGTTTATCAAAAATATGCATTTATAGTTTTAAAACATTCTCCTAACTACGTACGATTGCAGAACAGTCGTTTGAAGAGGCCTTCAGATCTGAGTACAATGCCGTAACCCGATCGCCACCAGCATAAACGGTTCCAGATCAGAGACATAGTTTACCAGAACTACGTTTTTTTTTTTTAATGCTAGTCGCCGTTTTGGCGAGTTGGGCCAACTTCCAAGTCATCCAGGCCTACAGGTAATCTTCATTCCAAATGGCGAATGGGATTGGAGTGGGTTGCCTAGTGACGCATACCCACAACTGAACTAAGTTCCTCCTGCGAACTGCTCTGACCTAATGTGTACCGTCTGCATTGTCACCCCCTCGAGTCGCACGTCGGGCATAGTGGCCACGTGCGACCGCATATAGAGGCCACTCCCCAAATGGGCTCAGTTTTCACCCCCCACTCAGCCTAAGGACCCAAGGAAGAGATGACAGTCGAAGGCAAAAGGAGGGGGGGGGGGAAGGGAAATCCTAAATCGCAACTTTACTAACCTCCCACACTGGCGACATGTCTGTACCGGCGAGCGGACATGACTGGTTCATCCTCCTTGTTCCTGTGGCACAGATGCGCGATTTACACTTCCCATTTGACCGGGTTGAGAACTTTTAGCCTCGATATCTTGCACTTTTTAATAAGTTTTGATACCTTAGTAGTCATTTCAGCTGCCACTTTATTATCAAGGAAATATAGGGGCATTATTAATTAATGTAGACATACCAACGTTCAATCTCTACATCATAGCACATATGCTACTCTTGGGCTACTTGGCTTTTCGAGGAGACACTTGCCTTTCCGTCAGCGACGCATGGCGACAAGACGGCGACATGTCGGCGACACGCGATTGGGGGGTGGGGGGGGGGGGCGCTTCTACATGTCGTTTGACGTCGCTGCTTTCTCCCTGACAGGGTCACTACAACAGGCGACTCTTTGTCGCCTTGCCTAGATTAACTGCGTAAATTTGTCCCCACTGGACGTTGCGACAGTCAAACCAAGGTTAAACTGTGTAAATTTGTCATCACCGGACGTTACAACAGTTTTCACCTTCTGGCCTTTCCTCTTAGGACCACCTCCTACAGATTGGTAAATTTGTCCTCACCGGGACGTTACCTTTCTGTTTCTTTTAGAGCACTGCTACGTCTTTTTTCCTTCATTTTATCTCCCGAACCGTATTTCCAGCACCGGGAACGGTCGATCGATTGCTCTTTTATTTTTCACCTTCCCACTCGAGTCGTTTTTTTTTCTTTTCTTTTTTCGACTCAGTGTAATTTAATTGCATGCAACAACTAACTTACTGTTACTGTCAATCCTGTCGCCCTCCGAATTCATTATAACGTACGATGTTCGTCCCCAGTCTTCCGAAGGCGACTAACTTCCGGTGGCGACATGTCTCTGTTTATCAGTCCATTCCGGCAACGACTGTAGAAACACACAGAGCGATGTGGTTTTCCTCACGATTCTTCACATCGAGGAAGTCTAGTTCGTGAGCCTGGCAATCATTAATGTTTCCATCTGACGATCTCAATTGGCCGGTAACGTCCCTGTCCGTCCGGGGAGCAGAGGCGGTTCCGACAATAACGCTCTCACCCATCTCCGTCCCCATTCCTTTGTGCGCCGCCATCTTTTATGAAAACCACATTATGTACGGGAAGTAATGCAGGCCTAACAAAAAACCATGCACATTGAATCCGTTCGTTCACCCATGTTTCCATGCTGGTGACACACGTGAACGTTGGCTGGCCCAATGCTCGGATTTAATTCCAGTACAAGAAAACCTTTTCCCCGGATTCGTGATGCCGTTCCGAATTTCGCAATAGAAGCTAACTCACGCGATCGACACGCGTTGCCCAGGGGTAGAACTAAAAAAAAAAATGTAACCTTACTAAATTTCTAACTAGCACTCATTTTTCGTTCAAATAATCAATAGTGTGTGTAACAATGCTGCAGCCTCCTTCTGTTGTTCAAGGTGACTCTAAAAACACACTAAACTCCGTTACAAATCCAAAAAATAAGCAAGCGAATGCAATGCACGACCATTCTCAATGGTGTGCTCAAAAAAGTGATGAAGGGATCAAACAAGATGGCGCCGATCTGGAGACAGATAGGTAGCACGCCAGGCGGGAGAGGAGAAAAGCTTTAGGTGAAACATAAAAATGGGGATTTTTAGTTTTAATGAGCAGCGAAAGCGTAAAATAGTGATTTTAAGCATAAGTACTGAAGGTAAGTATTTGCAGGTAGTAAGAAACTTAGCTTTACTTTATGTTAATTTTTATTTTGTTGTTGCAAAGGGAGGACCAAAATTTTGTCATGTTATGCATCAGCTGTAATTGAACTTCCAAATTGGGTTGTAACTAACTTTTGGCGGTCTTCGATTTGGCCTTGGTAAATGAACATTGTGGCAGGGGTGTTTTAGCTAGTTTTAGGGGTGGGGACCGATATTATCTATTTAAACTACAGTAGCCTAATTTTAGTGGGAAGGGGATGTAGCATGCTGACCCATACAGTGATGGGCAATCGCTACTTAACTTGACATATAGCATTACTTGGACGTGGGTACAAAGGAAGCCAATACCTTTAACCTATCCCGAAAGGGTTGGGGATTATATGTTCAGTTTACCTCTCCGATTTGGGAATCCGACCTATTTTCCTCTAATTTTGTTTGGTCCGCTTTTCACATTCAAGGAAAATACCCTCCATTTCCAAGAAGGGACTCCCGCCACTATGATATAAGACTGATGTGTCGGCCTTCGACAGGACCGATGTGCCCTTCTGTCGGTACATGCTTCTAGGAACCTATCCACTACAGACTAAGCCCATGCCGGATTCCGTATTTGGACGTTCAACAAGGGATAATTTATGTTTGAATTTTGATCGGTAACTATGAAGAAGTGTCTCAGGTCAGTATAAGTATTCACTACTACAAATTATTGTGTAACAGCCCCCACTGTTCCCTGACAGCGGAAAAATGGAACATTTAAAGCCCGTTCCATAATTAAGACAGCAAGACCGTTTTGCCCGAAGGGCCTAATCCTAATCTGTGTCCAACCGGGGTTGTAGGGTTGGGGGCGGCTACAGTAGTTTTTTTTAATTCTATTGAGGTCGACATCGAACTCTGCCGATGTTAGTCTATGATCAACTGAACTACTATAATAAGAATCCGAAGAAGCGAAACATTGTCCCTGTGTATCTGGTTGGATTTACGCCATTTCCTTTCAATGCGTATAATTTCTTCTTCTGAGTGCTGCATAAAAACTTTGCATGAATCAAAGCAAAAAGATCATGTGACATTGTCTGCACACAGTGTGTCGATCTCAAGGGATTTTAACGTGCCAGCACACTTCCAACTCCAATGAAACGTTTCCAATACTGGAAATTTTTTCCTAGAGTAGAAACACACGCCCTTACTGGTCTATGCCCAAACAAAAGTGAAGGCTTGGTGGCAATATCTGCCGGAATGTGTGCAGGAATGCCACCTAGTGGGGAGCTAAGGAAGCTTCAAAGAAATTCAAGGTTTGGACATCAGCATTAAATTCACCAATTTAAGCATACAATTAAAGGGAAGTATTTGCGGAGGAAAGTGAAAACTTAATTTTCAGACACCAGCACAGCAAACAAAATGATAAACGTATCTATGTAGAGCTCTATGTTTAAATGAACAGGGATAACATATCTTATGCAATACAGAAGTTCCACGAACATGTCAATCTGTCTCCTTATCGAAGGGAATGATGCAAAACACTGCTTACCTCTGGAATAGTAAGGTCTTCACATTTTCTACGTCTTTCATTTTAAAAGCAATCATCGCCATGGCAACGGAAACATGAGCTTTTTCTTCGTCAGACTGGGCAAACCAACTTGCAGCAGCTTCGTAGGCTGTAGGTCAAAACAAGATTTCTAAACACTTACTGCAGCCAGTATCAAGATGGGTTGGGCTGCACTTGTCTTACCTTGGTAGCTTTCTTCATAATTTCCTAGTTTAAAATGTGCAAGGCCAAGTTGGCACTGACTGCTGAAATCTGGTTCTTTAATGATGCTGAACTGGTGAATGGCTTCTTTGTAACGACCAAGCGTGCTGAAAATATAAATAGCAATATTCGTTACATGTAATCAAACAAATCTAATGTTAAGTAAAAAATTTGAATGGCGACAGGCTCATTTTTACTTTGGTCAACAACAATAATCAAAATAATCACTACAACATTCATGATTTGACAAACTACTATCAAATCAAACCCCTACATAGCAAATTTTCGGCTGATCACACTCGATAGTATGCTTTTGTCTTCACACGTGTGTTGTTGAACACTCGTTTTACACTGTGTGAAACAAGTGTTCAACGAGACCCATGTGCCTGAAGAAGGTTGAAGACAAAAATGTACTACTCTTAGCTGGTTGCATTTTCGCATGCCACCATCCCTAATCACTGCCCCTGTCTGGTTTAAGACATGCGTTTTTCCTCGACACTGGTCCTTCAAGTCCAACCTGGAACTTAGCCCCCAGCTGGCATCCCTGCATGCCTCCATTCGTAACATTCACCGTTGCTTTGCAATGCTGCACAAACCGTACCCCATGTAACATTGACATTTACGTGAAGGAATGTACTTTCAGGGTGTGAAGGGCCACAATGTTCAATTAGGGTAACCCTTTTACAAGTACGTAAATGAATCTAGTCCTTCCCAGAAGTTTTTTGAACGTGTCATGGTTCCGAGGTGACAGCGATAAATATTATCGCAATTATTCCTCTCTTTCTTAACCACATTTTTCGGAATGAAAATTAGAACAGGGTTCGCTTAAATGCAGATGCCCAATGTTGTCAGACGCACTTCAGGTGGATAGAATGATTGCATCACCCAATCTTCTTCCCACCTTCGGTTGGGGAAGGTAAGGACAACGGAGTGTTCCAAATGTTAATGAAACTAATTGCATTTCACCCAACGTACTGAAAATGACGGATATTGCTCCATCACCACCATCCTCTAGAAATAACGGACAGAATTTTTTTCTGTCTCCCACCTTTTGCCTACATCTCTTTGCCGTAGGTTGGGACACTTTAACATAACAAATGTTTAGGTGCTTCACTTTGAAAGGATGTTATCGGGCTGTTAGGTTCCTTTGTGGGTCCTCCATTCAAGCCCTTCCATCTCTCTTACAAATCTTGTTTTTCTTTTCAATGAGAAGTGTACTTACGATTTTGTCGACGGATGGGTGATTCACCATAAGCCCTGTCCCTTTCATCATTGGAATTAAGGGGGGGGGGGGGCCTCACCGACCTTCTCGTCCCCCCCCTCCCCCCGGGAGGGAAAGGGACAGTTGATTTACAAATCGGCGACATTCCATCAGGTCATTAAGTGGATAGAACTCTTCAGATAGACGGGAAAGCATTCATTGTGTAACTTCTTTCCTTAAAACAGGACACCTTCGGTGATACATTTTGGGGAACAGTTTTTTGTTTCCCTTGATACAAAATATTTTGAAGCGCTGTACTTCATCAGAAAACAAACTTGCTTGTCTTCAATCTGTTTTCATCGCAACCAGGCCCCGAAGGTAATGTTGGCCTTCTCCCTGCCTACGTTTCTTAACGTCTTGAATTCTGTTGCTATGCAAGCATCAATGCCTCCCTGCTCACTTCAGGTAAACTTTGAGCAGTTTGCTCGTCCCATCTATCGGCAACTCCATCTAAGGCAAAAATGGAACATCCGGCTCTCTCTACGGAGAGTCAAGTGTTCTAGAAGCACTCTACGGAATGGCTTTCCGGTGATGCAAACACTGACCCTTTCGCCGACATGGAATGGAATGATTGCGAGTCATTTAATGTGGAATTGGAAGGACAAGATGGGGACTTCGTCAGTCAGGATGATAAAACGGGATAAACGTCGCATGAAAGTGAAGAGGGCGACTTAGGCCCCCTCTTCCATGTTTCGCCTTAATGGATGAGCAGCGAAATCATGCGGGACCAGTGACAACCTCTTCCCCCTCCCACACCCCTAACTATAAGGGGTGTGAGAACATAATTCGGAATCAAACTTCCCTGCACGCCACGTCCGGAAGCACCACTAGCTAATGATGTGGCTGCGTGTTCATGGAACAACCGCAATACGTTCATCTCCAGCTACCTGCGTGATGTCGGTGCGTCGAGAGGTGAAAGGACGTTAAAAGGACATGTTGCAGCAGGCAGTCGAATCAGACAGTGATTTGATTCTGCCTTTTACTAATGACTCTCAGAGAAAGGCAGTTGCACAGTGATGAGTCTTTAATAAGTGTAGAAGTGCAAAGTTGTTACTAAAGAGAACCCACTCACAAGAGAAAGCGATACTGTACAAACTGTAAGTGGTACAAACTAGGATGGCCAGCCATATATGCACAAATGTGTGGTACTTCACAGTGGACAGATAAAGTAGCACAGGGAAGTATAACAATCTTATAGTGAAGCAATGAAGAGATGATAAAGAAGCAAGCACCAACAAGTTGTTGAGGTGGGTAATTTTCTTGAATTAAGTTTTATGATCTAAAAGTGTCGTAAGAAATGTGTGTTGGAAATGGAAGGTAGAAAGCTCAGAGTTGAACAGGATCTTTTCTGTCCAGTTCACGTTCCAGTGTCTGAGTACACCTTGCACGTCACTATGGAAAGGTGACCCACCCTTGACCCGAAACGCTTCATCCTCACGGTTGGAAGTTATGGCAACCGACCTCCAAGATGACGGTTTTCAACAGTGGAACAGGCAGGCATCTTCTCTGCCAATGAGACTTTGAAAAATAAGATGGAAAACATCAATTGACCAGGGACACCCGGTTAAAATTATTTTTTATTGCCTACCAAAAAAAACATTACCTGTCTTTTATAGCATTCCTTTCCTATTGGGCTTTACTGCCCCTAGAGAAGTTTGTTGGCTTCCCTGGCAGTCTCGTAGCCTTCGCCTTCTGCGCATGTGCGCAGGCCTCCACTATATAGTGCCGGTGCCAGACCTGGCTTCTTCCTCTAGTCTTTACCATGGAAACCCAGAGGGAAGGCTGGGTGTGGGTAAAGGTAATGTATATTTTCGGTATGCAATAAGTACCAATTTAACCAGGTGGCCCTGGTAAATTGGTGTTTTTATGTGCCCACGAAATATATTGCCAAAAAAATATTTTTTTTTTTTACAGCATTGCAGCAGACCTCATCACTCATAGTGGTGGGCCATGATAACGGATGCCCGTGCTACGAGCTGGCTGCCCCAGAATCAACGGACTCGGGGAACCACAAGCAACCGAAAAGAAGCGAGCTAGTTGAGCAGTGTGGAGGCTCAAAGACTTATTGGTGAAGATCTGTAGGATGCCGGAGAAGATGAAAGGCGGAGGGACAATGGATAGCCAAGAATCCAGGAGCAGCTGGCCTGACAAGCAGGCCCGAGACGAAGAGAAAATGGGAGTTGTATCATTTAAGGCTGCCATGTCAATTCCAGATGTATTATCTGTTGTTGTTTACGTTCTTCTTTTTTTTTCTATATATATATATTTTTTATTTTGGGGTGTGATGCCATCGTGAGGATGGGAAGGTTGGTAGGAAATCAGGGCGAAACCGGTTATACATCCGTCAGTTTGCGTGAAGAAGGTTGCATATGGTTCAGGGGCTAAGGCATAACTAACTATAACTAAGAGAAAGGATAGCTCAGCTTATCCTGAATTGAATGTGCATCGTCCGAGGTTCATGGGGAAAATGGGCGTCTCAAGTTGACAGTCAAAAACGGAGCGCGCAGACGTCATGATGGTAAACGGCATTGTTGTCCTCAGGAGATGCGTGAAAAGGCTACCGGACAGCCATCCGGAGAGGGAATGGAGAAGTTTTTGAGAGGCACTGGAAAACGTAGACTGAGAGTCGTAGAGCAGCAGGATGGAGTGTCAGAAGGCGCACATTAAATAAAGTCGTCAGCTGGGGTGTGTAGTTGTTGTTGTATGTTGTTATTATTATTATGTTTATGTATATAGTTTTTACAATGACGCACTCAGAGCACACACAGAGTTGACATAAGGCAGTATGGAGGAGCCGTATCCATAGTAATAGAAGGTGTCGGCCAATAAGCTAATAGCTTCTTGTTATTAGGCCCAAGCGGCAGATGTTAAGTGGAAGGTTTTACCACCATTAGGAACAGTTGTTTTTTGCCGCATGAGGGAGGAAACCCTCGTGCAACGGGCGGGAAACAACCGGAGAAAAACCCATACATATACACTTGCCTTCCCAGGATCGAACCCGGGTCGGTACGAAGCCAGAAATGTACACTGGGACCAGGACGCCTATCGAATTTGACGCCCCAGTGCTCGCAGCTACCCGTGCACCCGTGTACAGGTTGGAGTGACTACGGTACATGAGGAAAGGGTTGAGTGCCACTGTGCGCAGAGCGGAATGAAGTTACAATGTCCGGTGAAACAAGGTCTTGTCTTTCATCTTCGTACCCCTTTTCGTCCTTTCTTTTTCTTTTTTTTTTTTTATTTTTGTAAAATTGAGCGTCGTCGAAAAGTTGATAGTTTTGAAATGGAAACCGAAGGTTGCGGATATCAGGACGTGAGCGAGGATGGAATGTTTTGTTGTACTTTGTTGTGCAGTAATAAGGATCTAGCTTTTCCACCCGTATCGGTAGTGGTGTATGGAGGAGAGGGAAAAGAGGATGGTTAGGGTAGAGCCCGAAATCTTAGTGCCATGCCTTTTGCCCGTCCGCAACAAGATTTGCAAGGAAGAAGGCGGGTGGAGTGATCCGAGATTTAAGACATTCCTGGAAAAACGGGAATAAATATTGTGCGTCATCATACCGCCAAACGTGATATGCACTCAAATTGTTGAAGGATGATGAGGACAAGACTCACAGCCAGGAATGCAGAATGTCCGGAATGGAAGCCTGCTGAGGTGGTGACGAGACCTTCGGAGTGACCGGATGGTAATGGTGGTCAGGGTCGGAGATTCCGCTTGTGAGTTGGCTGGTAGAGAAAGAAAGATAGCCTGTTGAACACGCGAACTAGGAGGAGTCAGATGACGACGTACAGACTTGGAGGATGGAGCAGAACAGCGATATAGAAATATGGTTTTGGATCAAGCACAATGTTGGTCCCGTCCCGGAGGGGATGGCAGAAGTGGGGGACAACCAACGGATCTCGAATTTTATTAAAATAAGCTCCGATTTTAGGTGGGTATTGCTACGTTGTAAATGTCCTATCTCTGTTGCGAGGGTCTTCAGAGACCCGAAGAAAATCCACAGCGGTCAAAAGTGCCTGATTCGACTCACGAAGAAGAGATAATACGATGTGACAGTTTGCGCGAACAAGAGAAAAGGCGCAATGTTAATATCCAGATGGGCGTTGTCCTCTGAAGACAGGTGCAGGCCGCGGACGATGGCGTTGTGGAAATCACCAAAAGAACAGAAAGTCGGAGCGAGAGGAGCTGAGTTGTCGATCACACCCGGGTTAGGGTTTGGAGGTGCCTGAGTCGCCGGAGCTTGTGATGGAGGAGTGGAGCCACCATGCCGTGCATCCGCAGACGGCGAAGGACGACGTCCTTTGAAGGGTTGGCCTGGGTTTTTTGTTAACTGTCCCTTAGTGCTTTTAAAGGACAGCGAGAAAAGGATGGCGGCAATGCAGCTGCGGACGATGCACGAAGTGTACGAGGCCGCCTGAAGAAGGTTGATGCGGGGGAAGGGGATTAGGATCATTTTCTGTGGATGGCAAAGTCGCTGTCCTTTTCTTGATGGAGGAAGAAGACACAGATGTCTATTCAGCTTTTGGTTCGGTTAACGTTGAGGCTGGTGATTGTAACGGACTCGTGCCCATTCCTGGGCTTTTTTGCTAAATGTTCTCTAGACAGCTTTTGGAGGCATTGAATCTTTCGCCATTTATCACGGAAGCCTGTCTTACAAATATCGCACTTGTTCCTATACCAATTACACGTTCTATGGTATTGACATACAGGTGAGGGTCGAGATGGCATCGACAACATTGTAGACTATTGGGGCGGCCAGAAACATAGCGCACAGGAGAAGATGGTGACGAATGTTGAGTCGCTGTGTTTGGTCTGGTTGAATTTGATAAGGCCAGCTGGCCGACTGTATCCTCATTCTTGGTATTGGAGGAGTCTTTGGTATCCTTGAAATCCATAGACTATCGACAGGAAGAATGCAACAGTGACGGAGGAAAACAACAAAGCAGCAAAAGGCAAACGTGACCGTAATGACTATAGGCAGAGAAGGAAGGCAATTTTCACGCCAAACAACGTGACGTGCGAGGAATCCCCATGCGAACGACGAGCCCTCTATGGAGCAGAAAGGCATGCATTGTGATGGAGCAGGGCGGACGGGCGGCTCGTTGGCCGCTGAGGGAGAACCTGGACAAGAAGATTACCTGTCCTAGAGTGGCAGGGAAAGGAAAGGGACACAGACAGCTTGTTAGTAGGCCGGATGATGGTTCATCAGGGACAAACTTCATTGATAAGAACGGGGATGAAAACCTACGTTGAAGTAGGTAACGGCAAGGCCAATGGAAGGGATCGTGCGTATGGGAATCAGGCGTTCTGTAAGAACGTCCCTGCTGAAGTACGGACGTCGGACTGCTGGAGCGTTTGATCTGACAGGGTCGTCATGCAAGTCAGTTTGTACTTATACTAATTTCGTAACGCAGATTTGGTCGTCTGCTGGTTGTTCTTCTGTTGTTACTTTGTTCATTTCTTTCTCTTTGTCTCACTGTTCTCTCTTTTTTGTGTGTTCTTGTCCTTTTTTTCTTTTTCGGGTTTTATTGAAGAATAGTATATCATTTGAAGAGGTGTACAAAAGGAAAAAGGATAAGCGTTTGGCAGACTGCTATCAAGGTTGGAGGTGGTCCATTGGAGAAAGTGTGGATGTCGGCTGGAGGCGGATGCGGAAGGTAGGTCGATGCTAAGAAAACGCCGTGCCAGGCTACCTCAGTTCGCAGAGGAACTATGATGGGCCAGTGGGGAGAGAAGACTGGTGCAGGAAGCGAAGCCCTGTAGAAGAGTTGAAGACTGAAGAGGAGGATGGCTGTGGATCAAGGACGGCATCTGGATATTTCAGCAACGGTAATCGCCCTGCGAACAAGGGTGGCAGGGGACCGCAGACGCAAGGACAGGTAATCCGAGGAGGACGGTGGAGAAGGAACTTGACAGACGGTGGAAGCAAGCAGTTGAGACGCAGGAAAGGAAGGGGCCTATTGGCCGTCATCGCCCGTGAGGCAGAGAAGACAAATGGAAACAAGTGACGTTGGTGAAAGTGCAAGGTCCGTGGCCGAAAGAACAGCGAAGCAGACGGTTGTAGCAGAAGGGACTGATGACATGGTGGAAACCGAAAACCATGGGAATGGAACGGGAAGCCTGGTTGAAGAAACCGGAAACCATGTGAACGGAACAGGAAGCCTGGTTGAAGAAACCGGATAAACTGTTGCTGATGGATTGCTGGAGGAAGCTGAGACAGCTGCTGTAGAGGAGAATGAAGAGGAGCGTGTCGTTTTTCAGCGGAAGCAGTCAGGATGGAGGCGTAGCGCCGAAGCGCATACGGGATGTGACCATCCGGAGTGGGTGATCTGGTTTATTGCCTGGAGTTTTCTTGTGTGAGCACACATTGGCTTCAATCAAAACATTCTCGTAAGGTTGTAAATCGTACATGATGATAGACAGCATAAGGATGCAATAAATTTGGTCCGTGCCCAAACAATAAGTGAGGAAAAAGGTAGCAATGCTGGGATATGAGCAGAGATGCCACACGGTAGGTAGCTACAGAAGCATAAACTCAAGGTTTGAACATTGATCATAAATAAGCGTTATTTACCCGACAGCTAAAGGGAAGTATTTTTGGACGGAAGTGGGGTTTGGGGTAACCACTTTCAAAGATCAAAATTAATCTGATGTCATTATCTCAGTACCATTACCTATTCAGGGAAAATTGTCACACATTGTGAATAGGACATCATTTATCAGATATTCAAATCATTATTTTAGGAAATTATTCATAATTAACACACGAAAAGACGACACACAAAATGCTACTTAAAAGATTGCTTTTAATTAATGTTTGAAGACCACTGATAACACAAATTCAACTAAAATCTTTACAGCTTTTTTTTAACTAAACTGAATTTACTTTTCCGCTCGCTAGATCCAGGTTTTACTCACTCAAAGCTTGGAATTAGGACTAACTCGATAGCATTCTACCAAAGTCAGAACAAACTAAGCAAAATGGCACTAACATAAATCTTCTCCAAATATAAATGTTGGACATTCCAAGTTAATGCAGCATTTGTTCTTACCTTAAAATTCTTGCGTAATTACTTCGAACTTTGTCTATTTTCGATTTGTCACCTTCAACTTCGACAAGGGACAGTGCCCTGTAAGAGGGGGAAAAAAAGAAAAAATTAAACACAGCTTAAAATTAGTTTTTACTATCCTAAAATATTTACCTTAAGTAATTCATGATAAAATCTCTCATTTTGGCTTTTCCTTGCCCAAAAACAAAAATAACATCTTATTTTTGTTGCTTCCGTGAGTTCCCCCCCTTTGCCCGCCAGGCACACTGCTCTGTCATCTCACAGATGCAACCGCCATCTTGGAAAATCCTCACATTCGCTTATCGAACCTTTCTGTTCAGTTAGTGCAGGGTGGAGGGAGAGTTCTTATTACGGAAGGCAAGTATTTTAGGATAGTAAAAACTAATTTTAAACTGTGTTAAAATGTTGGTTTCTTACTATCTGCAAAATAACGACCTTCAGTAATTCATGCTGACTTTGTCGCCCTGGTGGAGGGCAGCGGAACATTTGAAAACAGTACTTCAGAAAACGATAATTTTAACAGGTAAAATTAGTTTTTACTAGCCTAAAATACTTACCTTCAGTAATTATGCTAAAATCACTATTTTACGCTTTCGCTGCTCTTTTTTAAAATAAAAAGAACATTTTGCCGGCCCCCAGCCAGGCCGGCTAAAAATGGTTTCTTTTGCTGTAGAAAGTACTATACCTGTCAAATTTTAGCATTGCTGTCTTAGTGATGCTGTTGGTTGCTTGAGACTTGTATAGCCGCCTCAGTTAACCCTACCACGCGTTTGCGCATGCGTGTTCCTCCCAATATAAGAGTGGCTGCTACGAGGGCTCGCCATCTCTTTGTCTCACGTTTAATGTCAAAAGGTGACTGGTGAGGGGAGGCAGGGAGGGGCCTAAGGTATAGTACTTTCTACAGCAAAAGAAACCATTTTTAGCCGGCCTGGCCGGGGGCCGGCAAAATGTTCTTTCTTTGCTGTGAAAGCACTATACCTGTCAAATTTTAGCATTGACAGGCCGACCTCGTCAAATTAGGTGGCGGGCACCTTTTGACAGAGTTCCCTGGGGTTCTGAGGCGGTGAGTCACCTGGGCAGTATGCAGGGGGGGAAGGGCGGGTACCCTAGCAAGGGGTTGCCTTACCAATTTAGGTAGACTTGGATGTAAATGGCTATTATAAGGAGGGAAGAAGGTGACAATTACCTTTGAGTGTTGTATTGAGGGTCTTCTCTGGTAAGGCCATGTCTTCTCCAGAATGAATGGAAGGTTTTGAAGGTTGAGTAGCTGGTGGAAACTCGGTTGATTGTAGCAGTAGCACAGTTTGGAGTATAAGCACTGAATTTGGGAATATAAGGGAATGTTCGTGGGGTTGTAGATGTAGGTCTGAGCAGAACCAAGAGCCCCATGGTTCGAGGTTAGCAGTTTGACGGGAGGAATTATGGTTCTAGATTTGGGAAATCCAATTCAGAGGTAAATAAAGGAAGGAACGTGGGGGGGCGGGTGGGGAACCCGTTCTGCGTCTAAAAATTAAGTTAAGTTAAGTTTTCGTTTTTTTTTTTTTATATATAATCGGCGTTATGAAAAGGAAAAATGAAAGGAAAAAAATGGGGGGGGGACCCTACGAGGGGTCCGAGGTGGGTTTAAATGGTAAGGTAATTAGAAGAGGCCGAGTTATAACTAAATGCTCTTTTTTTTTTTTTCTGTAGGGCCCCCTAAGAGAGAAGAGGGTGGGGTCAGTTGGATGGTCGTGTCGTTTACTGAGGTGGGATTGAACGTAAACCCAGGCAGTAATGACGAGCCTTGGATCTACAAGGCGAACAAGGAATGTCAGTGCACGGGGTTGCTGAAAGTGGGGCCATTTCTGGAAGTAATGGAAGAGAATTGGTCGTATTGTCGAATTGCCATATTGAGTAAGCCAGAAGATTGTGGGCAAGAGTTGTGTTTGTTATGGCCTTCCAAGAATCCAGGATGTGGGAATGCCCTGAAACTTGTAGTGCAGCATGGGTTGCGACTGGGTCAGAAGAGCCTAGTTCGACGAATTCGACTGGCCGGGTGGGAAGATCGTGTTTGAGTCTTGGGTCTCTTAAGGAGGAAGACAAGGCAGGATATTGGAAGATGGCTGGTCTTGGGTACGACGGCCGGTTCTTGTGTAGACCGTCGATCCCGTGGAGCTTCCAAGAGCCGGGAGGTTGAGTGGCGTCGGGGTCTTGGTGGGTGATTTTCTTTTGCAGCGCTTCCGCAAGTTCGAAATCGGCCAGTTGTTTTAGCTGGCTGGCATTTTGCGTTTTCAGAGACTGGTTCTCCTTAGTTAGTTTCATGAGTAAGGCATGTTGTTGGACGAGCGCGTCCTGCAGGTGCAGAAGGTAGGGTTTCACTTTCTGTGTGTTGCGGCCATATTGCTTCCGAGCGTGGACGTTTAGTCGTAACTTGTGGCGTAGATTGTGAAAAATCTTGTCGCAGTCGACTTCGAGTGCCTCTTCAGAGTCAAGGCCGTAGAGAGACGAGTGATAGTCGGTTGGGGTGTCTTGAGCCTCATGAGACACAGAGGTTTGAGACGGTGACGTGATGGAAGGAGAGGATGCTTCGAGTTGAAGAGAGTCAACGTCATCATCATGAGGGGGTGATAGCGGAGTAGCGAGAATTGTTGATTCGGTGGCAGCTGTGGTCGAGACATCCGGAACCGCGTCCATGAGAGGTGACGAAGGAGCGTCTTGGAAAATCACCGGGTCGTCCCCGGAGTTTGAGGGAGGAATTCCAGAGTCCGGGAGGGGGGACTGGGTGGTTTGAGTGCTAGTAGGGGTATCAGAGGATACGGACGTGTGGAGCCAAGATTGCTGGGATATGGGAGTGGAGATGTCATCCTTGTTTCCAGGGCTGGGTGGGATTGCTATCACGGTTGAAGCTGGAGACATTGTTGGGGTTGAACTTGATTTAAATTTCTTCAATAAGGCCTTGTGTTCTGTTTCTTGCCTCTTCCTTGTGGAGGATAAGAGTTGACGGTAAGCAATGATCTGCCAGTCCTTGAGGGGGATGGTTACACAAATTCCGCAGGGTTGTTCGTAAAATTCGCATTTTCGGTGTAATTGGCAAACCTTGTGGGGGTCAATGCGAAGGGGATTGAAGAGACCTGGGCAGCGGCATTTGCCTGGGTCGTCAATAACAGGCGTGCGGCCGAAGTAGATGTCTTCGACGTCTTCTAAGATCTTTGGCAACTTAGTCTTCACCATAATGGAGATTGTATGCGAGAACGGGAGCAGGGGATGCTAACCAGTTGTGACGAACGCAACAAAAAACCGTGGGAGAAGGTGGGAAACACGCCAGAAATGAGAGGCGGATGCAAACAGGAGGTGGCGCGCCTGGTGGTGGTGACGTGTACTAGGCGCGGAGCTAATGGATGCTTGCGTTAACTATGAGATGGGTAGGCGGAAAGTGACAGCATCGGGGTCGGCCGTAGGTTGGCCGTGAAGAGGCGGACGAAGGACGAGGTGCGCAGGCAGAAGAAGCAGCTTTCGTCCGTAGCGGGGGGTAACATCGGAACGGGAGGTGATGACTACAGCATCTGGTATTCCCAGGCGGTCACCCATCCAAGTAGTAGTTGGGCCTGGTGCTGCTTAACTTCGGAGATCGGACGAGAGCCGGTGTTTTTCAACATGGTATGGTTGTGCACAGAAACGTTGTCATGGAAATTCACCGTCGTGGGTGAAGGACATTAGGCCGGACGAAAGATGTGAGCGAGAAGGGAGCGAGGAAAATAAACGTGGCCGTCTTTCGGTATCGTGCAGGGCGGCAGCGACCTGAAGAGGAGTAGGCGCAGAAAGAGTGTTGGATTAGGGCGGCTGGTGGCTGATGGTGGACGGCCAATGCCTGGAAGAAGAGCCTTGGGTCGGGGCGAGGCGGCGGAGGTCCCCCGGCAGGTCGGGCTCGGCGGAGGCAGTCTAAAAGCGGTTGAAAGACGGCAGGGTAACCCCAGCTTCATGGCGACGTCTTAGCTACGGCCAACAATGACGGATCGAGTGGCCGTGTGGTGTGGCGGGCGAAGATGGCGGGGAAGCGTAGGCAGAGGCCGGTGATGAATGCTACAATTCACAGCGTTACCCTGAAGAAACCTGGGACGGACCTGCAGTTGGATGAGGTAGGTGGCGAATCCGACAGGGCCATGGGCCATGGGCTGACCAGGGACGGGCCGTGGAGCGGAAAGCTACTGCTCCGTTGTAGCGGACGAAAGATGGCGAGAGGACCAAGGCAGGAGTCGGTAACGGATGGTCCAGCTTTCAACCGGTATTTCGAACAGAGTGAAGAGACATTGCCTTCAGAAGCTTGAGAGACGGAGGTTGGTTGCAATACCGGCTCGACGGTGACCTCCGGCTATGGGCCGACCAGAGGCAGACCGAGGAGCGGAAAACAACCGCCGCGTTGTAACAGGTGAAGGACGGCGAGGGAGCCGAAGCAGAAGCCGTTGATGGGTGACCCAGTTCTTCCGAGTTCTTCAAGGTTACTCCGAGTGGTCCGGCGAGGCTGAGTCTTCAGCTGCTTTGAGGATAGTAGTAATGCCAGCTCGATGGCGACGTCCCGGCTATGGGCAGACCGAGACGGCCAGCGGAGCGGGAGGTTACTGCCGAGACGTAGCGGGCGAAGGACAGCGAGGGAGCTGGGGCAGAAGCCGTTGATGGGTGGCCCAGTTCTTTCGAGTTTGTCTGGGTCATTCCGAGTGGCCCGGCGAGGCTGAGTCTTCATCTGCTTGAGGGAAGAAAGCAACGAGCCGGCTCGTCGGCAACGTCCCGGCTATGGGCAGACCGGGACGGCCAGAGGAGCGGAAGGTTACTGGCGTGGCGGGCGAAGGACGGCAAGGGAGCCGGAGAAGCCGTTGATGGCGATCCAGTTCGTAACGGTTATATCGAGTGGTCCGACGAGGTCGAGTCTTCAGCTGCTTGAGGGAAGAAAGCAAGAAGACGGCTCTACGGCGACGTCCCGGCTATGGGCAGACCGGGACGGCCAGAGGAGCGGAAAGTTACTGCCGAGGCGTAGCGGGCGAAGGACGGCGAGGGGGCCGGGAGAGAAGCCATTGATGGGCGATCCAGTTCATAACGGTTATGACGAGTGGTTTGACGAGGCTGAGTCTTCGGCTGCTTGAGAGAAGAAAGCACCAAGTCGGCTCGATGGCGACGTCCCGGCTATGGGCAGACCGGGACGGCCAGGGGAGAGGACGGCTGCTGTCGAGGCATGGCGGCAAAGGACGGCGACGGCTCAAGGTGGAGGCCGGCATCAAACGGTCCAGTTCAGTATGGCATCCTCAGGTGGAGTCTGCAACTGCTTGAAGAGGGGCAGGTAAAAGTCCCGGCTCGACGGCAACGTCCCGGCTATGGGCAGACGGGAGACGGGCGAGAAGAGCGGAAATTTACCGCCGCAGGGTGGCGGACGAGAGACGGCAGGAGCCGATGATCCAGGACCAATAGATGTGGGATGTCCGGCGGGTTGAGACGACAGGTATCCGACAGATAAGCTGGGCAGGCGGACCGGAGGATGAGGTGGTGCGGGAGGCGACGTCGGTTGGCGGATTTTGGCTGCATCGGACGAAAGACAGAGGGTTGCCGAGTTGAGAGACCGCATGGAGGAGGCCGGAGACATCCGTGGTGGGCAGCGGGAGATCCATAAGGAAGACCAGGCTTGGGTTGGAGGCGACGGCCGAATGAAAGAAGAGAACCAACAGAACGAGCCGCGTGAGCGGCTTGAGACAAAGAGAAGGCGAGCCCTCGTAGCCGCCACTCTTATATTGGGAGGACCACGCATGCGCAAACGCGTGGTAGGGTTAACTGAGGCGGCTATTCAAGTCTCAAGCAACCAACAGCATCACTGAGACAGCAATGCTAAAATTTGACAGGTATAGTACTTTCACAGCAAAGAAATACCAATTTTATGTTTCCCTTTAAACTTCTCTCCAACCCCGCCTGGCGCGCTACCTCTCCTTTCCAAGGTCGGCGCCATCTTGTCTGATCCCATCATCACTTTTTGAACTCTTCGGTTCAGTGAGTGCGGGGAGGTGGGTTGGGCTCTTACTGAAGGTAAGTATTTTAGGATAGTAAAAACTAATTTTACCTGTTAAAATTATCGTTTCTTACTACCTGCAAACACTTACCTTCAGTAATTATGCTGAAGTTGTCATTCAGGTGGTGGGGGTTATTCCCCACTGAACCCAGGAGATACATATTCACATAAGCAAGACAGAAAATTCCTGACTCAAGGAAGTTTACCCACCCACAAACGAGGGGCACCTCCTCATCATCTCCACCACCTCAGAATGTCTGTCCTGTTACTACACGACGCCTATGGTGGTCTCCCCATTGGACCCACTAGTTTCACAGAAGTAATGTTTAATGAATGTGTGCTGGTGGTTCCACGAGCATGCGAATACAATCTCCTGCAGAGGTGTTCCGCAGCCGTTTACCCCGGGCGCCGCTAGTGCCCTCAACTCAGCCGGCAACTCCACCTGAATTGGGTCGTTCTCGTAGGCTCTCCTCATAACAGCACAAACCCACTTACCCCTTCATAACGGCGTTACTCCATAACGCAACACTTCCTCTCGATCCTTGCTCACATTCAGGAACAAAGGCGTCGGGGGTTCCAGTCTCTCTCCTCATGAAGCTCTGGGGGTTTTAGGTGTGGTTTTATCTAATAAAACCGCAGTGCTGTAACAGGGCATTGCAAGCCCTTCCCAGCTTCCCCTTCCTTGGGATGTACAATTTTGCCTAGTGCCTGGAATGATAATGGCGTGGGTTGCACGCCCAGTCTACAGTATAATAGCCGCAGGGCTGTGTCTAATAAAACCGCAGGGCTGTAACAGGGCATTGCAAGCTCTTCCCATCCTACGGATGTACAAGTTTGCCTAGTGCCTGGAATGACAAGAGCGTGGGTTTCACGCCCAGTCTACAGTTCAATAGCCCGAAATTGTGTAGGAGACGTCCTTGAAAACTTCCGGCCCATCAGTTGCAAACCCGACATGCCAGCCTTCTCGTCAGACTTGCCAACTCACTCTGGTGTGCTGATGCGGCTAAAGCCACTAAAAAACACCGTTTTCTAGGTAAGGAACTTCAACGAGGCTGTTTTTGCCGGTTCATAGGGTGCTCCCTGAAGGCTTTGTAGAACCAGTGGTAGGTTCCACTTAGGGAAGAGTCTCACCTTGTTCAGCCCTTCCCGAATGCTGACATCAGCTTCGTGATCACAGAATTGTTTAATGTCAAGTCATCTCCTACGCATGTCAGTACCAAATTAACAGTCGACCATTCTCCCTTTATGGCACTCGGGGATAGGACTTTGGGAAAGTCATGTAAAGAACGATGCTAATCAAAGGAAACCTGGTTTGCAAGGGCCACGATCGTTTGCTCCACCTCATTCGATCCATTTCCGTGATCTGTTTTCAAGATCGTCTGTGTGGACTCCCGTAAGCACTACAAGATTCTAAAGGCTACGTCTGCCTTGAACCCTCGCTTCTGCGAAGTGTCCCTGTGAAGGTGTGATTGGGAGTTGCATCGCGTCCTATCGTCGAAGCTCCATGATCCCGTGAACCATGGTGCTGTTGGCCACCATGGAACAATAAGGATGAACAGTCCCTTTCCACTCCGCAACTTGTTGACCACCTTCTGTAGGATTAGGAATGGTGTGAACCGGTATGCGCACATACCATCGCAGCTGATCGAAAGAGCATCCGTCGCCCAAGCCACCTCTTCTGGGAATGGGGACTCGGAACAGTGCAGGTGTGTACTGAAAGGTGTCGCAAACAAAAATTTTGTCCGGTATCCCCAACGACAATACCCCTGGATCCAACATCCATTCTTTGATGGGATTTGGGCACCCCTTGAAAATTCTTCTGCCCCCACATTGAGGTTCCCTGCAATGTGGCGGGGAGCCAGACATATGAACCACCCCACGTTTCCAGACCTCCGAGTTACTGCCACAAGGGACCTAGAGAGCGTTCCGCCCCTTTCTGTACATAGGCTACCGTCGTGGCGTTGCCACTCATGACTCCTATGGTTTGGGCCCAAAGTTTTTCTCTCTACACCTGGATGTAAAGGCCCTTTCCACCACATTCCAAACGCCCCAAGTTCTCTCCCCTCGCAATTTCTGCTGATGTTTCTGTCGCACTGCTTAAGCCATGCTACGATACCGGGCGAGGTTAGGCGCTTTTCCTCCTAGGAGACGCTTTCATCATAAAAAGACATGCAATGAGACGAGGGTCATTACCTCTCCACGTTGCGCATAGACAGGGCGCTCTCGGCACTGTCATGTCCAGATAAAATGATTTGGGCTGCATGATATATGTAGACGGTGGCGACACCGTGTGAGTAAATAAAAAGAGGGCGCTTTTTCTGATGCTGTTAATGGAGTACACACGTGCTTTCTTCTAAGCTCCAACTACGAGCTGTTTTCAACAAGATACAGTACATCTGGCGATGAAGATGGCGGCTCTAAATATACCCGCAGTACCGAATTTTCAAGTTGGAGGTAATGATCAAGGAGAAAGATGGAAGATTTGGATTGAAAGCTTCACTTACTATATCACGGCATTAGCGATCACGGATAACGGACAAAAGAAAGCCCTGCTACTACACCTAGCTGGTCTGGAGGTACGCACCATCTTCAAAACATTGACAAAAGATGATGACAGCTACGCAAAGGCCGAGGAAGCCCTTACAAAACATTTCGCGCCTAAAGCCAACACAGCGTTCGCTCGAGTGATTTTTCGTAAAGCTAAACAAAGGCAAGACGAAACAATGGACTCGTTTGTGACTAGGCTACGACACCTCGCATTAACATGCAACTATGGTGATAAAGAAGACGAAAACATCCGTGACCAAGTTTTAGACAAGGTACGTGACCCAAGATTGTTGCGTCGATTCTTACAAGAAGACGAAATAAAATTAGACAATTTACTCAAAATTGCTCGAGCAGTTGAGACGAGTGAACAACAAGCTAATTTGATGGAGGCAACAAAGGACAATGAAATTGATGCCGCATGTGCACTTCGCGCAAGGGAAGCCGGAACGCACCCAAAATACTCTCCACAACACAGAGGGCGCAACGATCGCGAGCAAGTCGACGGCCGAATCACAACCAAGATGGCGGCCCCCATACGCGAAAATGCGTCGTGTCTAAGATGTGGTAGTGACCGACATAAATCACGTGAGTGTAAGTTTGCGATGGGTAAAGAGTGTCACAAATGCGGAAAATTAAATCATCTGGCCAAAGTGTGTCTTTCAAGTCAAGCCAAAGGTGGTAAACGGCCAAATTCAAAACAATCATCCAAATCAAACACTGAAAATAAAGTGCGCTCGCTACACACAGAGCAACACCCTAGAGCAGATTTTAATGAAAACTATAGTGATTCTTCCGACGAATACGTTTTTGCCATGCCAAAGGGAATGGAAGAAGACATTTTAGTGGGAATAAACAAGGTTTCTACACCAATGTTGATCGATTCTGGGACAACAACTGACACTACAACTAGATGTGCTTGGGAAAAAATTGCAGCTAGCTCAGATACATTGCTCGAAAAGACAACCACACAAGTTTATCCCTATCGAGTAGAAACGCCAGTGAAAACGTTGGGAACATTTAAAGCAGAATTAGAGGCAAACGGAAAGGTAATTAAAACAAATATTACGGTTGTGGATATTGAAAATGGGCCAAATCTCTTATCTCGCAAATCAGCTATTGCCTTGGGTGTGCTGCAACTAAAAACTGACAATCTGCTACACACGAATTTTACAACAGCTACAGCAGGGATTGATGCAGAACTATCGAACATCCTGACTAAATATGAACACTTATTCCATGGGCTAGGTAAACTCAAGGACTTTCAGTTGAAACTGCCTGTCAACCCAGAGGCAGAAATAAACACTGATCTCCCATGCAGAATTCCATTTCATTTGCGCCCAAAAGTTGAACAAGAAATTCAACGCCTGATTAAATTGGATGTACTAGAAAAAGTCAAAGGACCAGTACAGTGCAAAGCCAAGTTGGTGGTTGTGCCAAAAGGTGAAACGGTACGTCTCTGTTTGCACCTAGATAAAGTAAACAAAGCCCTCGTGAGAAGAAGGCATGCTATTCCAACAATTGACGAAACAATTGAGTCAATGAGTGGATCAACAGTGTTTTCTAAACTTGATCTTAACCTAGGCTATCACCAGATTGAACTGGCACCTGAGTCACGCGGCCTGACAGTCTTTGCGACACATAACGGTATCTACAGATACAAACGTCTTGGTTTTGGGGTAGCTACCGCGTCTGAAGAATACCAAGCAATCATCGAGCAAGTACTGCAAGAAACTGAAGGAACGAAAAATGTATCGGATGACATTGCAGTACATGGAAAAAATACCAAAGAACACAACGAAAGACTACGTAAAGTGCTGACTGTCTTGTCAACAAAAGGTCTAACACTAAACAAGAAAAAGTGCTTATTTGGAGTGTCAAGAATAAAGTTTCTTGGACTGGTTCTCTCGCCAGCAGGAATTGCATTGCCGAAAGACAAAATTCATTCCATTGTGGAAGCACCGCGGCCAGAAAACACAATGGAACTGCGTAGCCTTTTGGGCCTGACTAATTACTGTGCACGTTTCATCAGTGACTATGCGACAGCAGTTGAACCATTACAACGTCTTATGAGAGGATCAGAAAAGTGGAACTGGAGTGAAGAGCAAGAAGAAGCCTTCTCAAAGTTGAAGAAAATGCTGACGTCTGCTCCAGTGCTGGCGTTTTACAACAAGGATGCTGAAACGACTCTGGTAGTGGACGCGAGTCCAGTAGGCCTGGGAGCAGTGCTCGTTCAGCGACAACAGTCAGGTGACATGCATCCAATCGCTTTTGCGAGCAAAGTACTCACAAAAACAGAACAGAACTACAGCCAAACAGAGAAAGAGGGACTTGCTGTGGTCTGGGGAATCGAACGATTCAAATTGTACCTGTACGGTACCAAATTTCAATTGATCACAGACCACAAAAGTTTGGAGTACATCTTCAACAAACAAAGAACACGCTCGTCACTCCGCCTGGAAAGATGGATTCTACGTCTACAGCCGTATGATTTTGTGGTGAAACACAAACCGGGAGCACAAAACATTGCGGATTTTCTGTCTCGACGAGCAGCACCTGCTGCCACGACATGGCGAGAAGAAAGTCAGAGTCAAGTTGCGGAGGAGTACGCATGTTTCACTGCTTTGCAAGCAATGCCGAAAGCAGTGACCCCACAACTCGTTCGTGAAGCCACACAAACTGATGAAGAAATGTGCATGATAAGCAAAGCACTTAGTAACGAAATTCCATGGACCGACTGCAACAAGGCAATACAAGACTGTAAAGATGAGCTGTCACTTGTTGATGGTCTTATCATGCGTAACAGTAGAATTGTGATACCAGCAGCTTTAAGGAAAGACATCCTGCAGCTCTCACATGGAGACCACGCTGGTATTGTGAAAGTCAAACAAAGACTACGCGACAAAGTCTGGTGGCTCAACATCAACATGGAAGCGGAAGCTCTAGTAAAAGACTGCATGACATGCCAACAGCTCGGTAAGCCCGAATTGCCAAGACCGATTCACTCGACGCTATTACCGTCAGGTCCATGGAAGGAACTGGCGGCTGACATTTGTGGACCACTTCCCAGAGGACAAAGTATTCTCTCCTTAACAGACTACTACTCGAGGTGGCCAGAATCCAAATTGGTCAACTCGACACGAACTGATGACGTCATAAGATGGATGAAGGCTGTGTTTGCTATACATGGCCTACCGGATTCCTTAAAGACAGACAACGGCCCGCAATTTACATCGCGCAGCTTTAAGCAGTTCCTAGCCGAAAATAGCATCAAACACGAAAGAACGACCCCGTATTTTGCTCAAGCCAATGGACTCATTGAACGTCTCAACCAAGTGTACCTCAAGGCGTTAAAGGCAGCTCAGATTGAGGGAAGGCCTGCACAAGAAGCCCTAGATGAAGCCTTGCTGGGCTACAGGTCAACTAAACACACCACTACAGGACAGACGCCCGTACAATTGTTAATGGGGCGTGATCTGAAAACAAAGCTACCCACACTTGAAATGGAAAGCAGCATCGAAGATTCTGCAGTCGCACAGCGTGATATGTGGGAGAAAGCAAAGAGCAAAGCATTTGCCGACGCAAAACGGGGTGCTGCCGAAGTGAACCTGTCCAGCAAAGACTTGGTGCTGATCAAACAGCGTAAGGAAAACAAGCTGTCACCCAATTTCTCAAGGGAAACTTGGAAAGTGCTGCGACAGTTGGGTGGACAATTGTTGTTGGAATCCACAGCAACAGGAAAGACAACACGTCGAAACATTTCGCAGGTCAAAAAGGTAAACTGGTCTGAACGTACACCACAACCGTTTCCGAAGGGAGTGGATGACCTCGATGAGGATTTGGGTAACGTTGGTGTATAAAGAGGAAGTGATCAGGATACCTCGCAAGAAACAGCGCAAGTTGACGAGCCGCAGATTGGGACTCCTGGACACGGGACACAGGTCCCAGGTGCCAACGTGCAATCACGATCGAGGCGCATAACACGCATGCCTGCATTTTATAAAGACTTTGTGATGAAATGAAGTGGCAACAAGTAAACACAAAATGTGTGTTAAGGTTTTAAATGCAGTGTATAAGCATTTGTGTATCTTAAGATAATACTAGTTTTACTGACTAAGCACTTAGGCTAAAAAAGGTAGGCTAAACATAATTAATCAAAAGTTTTAGTTTGTTTCTTGCATCACCATCTTGTTGTACATGAAGTGGGAGTGGTGCATTTGCTAAAAGGGAGGGTGATGTCATGTCCAGATAAAATGATTTGGGCTGCATGATGCAGCATTACTATATGTAGACGGTGGCGACACCGTGTGAGTAAATAAAAAGAGGGCGCTTTTTCTGATGCTGTTAATGGAGTACACACGTGCTTTCTTCTAAGCTCCAACTACGAGCTGTTTTCAACAAGATACAGTACAGGCACTTATTTCCTAGCAGCTAGACACAATACGACATTGGCCCTGTCTCTGTAAATCACTCCCCCATATGTCGCTTGACATGCGACGCAACGGGGTGAGACGAGGTGTAGGTCGCAATGCCTGCGCCTGCCACCATCTGTTTACGAACCTGTGACGGGGTTGGGAGAGACGAGCCATCTCGTCTCTATGCCCCAATTCCCTTGCACAAGGCATGCGGCGAGACAAGAGGTTCGTTTCCTTGTCTCATGCTTCCCAATAAGTCCTTGCTGTTGTCGTGTGGCAGTACAGAGAGATGAGCCATAATGTCAAATCCAAGTCCCTTGTTGCTGAACAAGCAGCTAGGACAAGCTAGACTCTTTAACTTCGCGTTTCCGTGTTTTCCTTGGCGCTGGACATGTGAGAGATAGGTGGAGATATACAAATATACAGGTGGGTCTCCGTGGTTCGGTCATCGGTTCACTTCCCGATCCTTCCAGCCTGTTCACAGGTGCAGTCTGGATGTGTGATGCGCATGACTTGCCTTTGTCGCTCACACCCACCAGGGGTGTGTTAGCTGGATCCCTGCGGTAGTCTTAGTTATCCGCTTCCCTTTGCAAGGGTACTCCTAATGATATGTCTCCTTGCCACTAGATAAGTGATGAGAAGACATGTTGGTATCCTTGTCTCTCTGTCGTTAGACATGCGACTGGATAGGCAGAGGTAAGACGGCTTGCTTCATGTCTTTTTCCCCAGTCCTCCCAATGGCGATAGGCATGTGACTTGGAGAGACAAGGCATTTTTACTCCTTGTTCCCTTGCGTTCTCCATGCGCTAGACCTGCAACGAGACTAGGAGGCAGCTCTCCATGCCACCTGTATCTCTCCTCATTGTCGTTAGTCCTGCGATGAGACTGGGTGAGCTGAGTCATTTTGACTCATTGGTCCAAAGTGCTCCTTTGTCTCCAATGTCGCTCGACATGCGACGAGACTCGGTTTTCACGTCATCCCAGACACTCCTCCTGTCTGCCTGACGTCCCTCCTTCCGAGTAGTGATCAAGTCTCTCACGACGTAACTTAGGAACTTAGGTTACGACATTAACCATCAAACGTGATGGTGAATACGATAATTTTAACATGTAACATTAGTTTTCACTAGCAATCGTCCGTGTGGGATACTATTTAGATCCTTCCGACTTTTCTACTTGAAGGCAGTCTTATACCTGTGTGTACAATAAATGTTAATTACGACAAGTTTGTTGTAATGCAGGAGAAAACCGGTAGTATTGCTTGGATTAAAAAATTCAAATAAATACTAATTAAAAAAATTAATTTCAAGTTTCATTCTTTCCAGAATCTGCACGACCCTTGACACCCTTCCAGACAGTCTTAACTGTCCTCTTTCCAAGTGCTGATCAACCTTCCACGACGGAACGTGGCCTGTATACGTGCATGCACTAATGATTCCTTAAAAACTTTCCAGGAATAAAATTCTTACAGGACGAAATTACCCACAAATATTCTCAAGGATTCTTCAAATTCTTATTGCCCTTCACAATGCTGGCAAGCCATTTTTCAGTGAATTCCCACAGTTCACCGAAATTTCCAGCGAACATAGTTTAAGCGTTCGTGCCTTTTCTGCACCCCGGATTCTTTCTACAGTCCTTCCGCCAACAGAATTCACACTCAAAAGGGGCATTCCTTCTCTCAAAATATCGGCATCCCGCTTGAAAAGCGTATGTAACATATAACAGATAAGTCACAGTGGCATTACTCGCAATGGAACAAACCTTGACGACAGCCTTGGGCTACTCTCATGAATGTCATTCTAGTAGTCTCCGCTTGGCCAGTCGAACTTACACGCTCCTATCAGATCGCAGTTCACTTGCCACACACCAAATCTACCGCCTCAAGTCGCCGATTTTGCGAGTATGGCTAATTCCACGTTACCAACTGTTAATATTGATTCGCCAAGCTATTGAGAATGGAGAGGGTTACTTAGATGGAGTGGGAATGACTGAACTAAGTTCCTCCTGCAAACAGTCCCAATGTTTTGAACCAAAAGCCCCTGAACAAGCCACTAAACGCTGAACACACAGTGCCCTAGACCCAAGGCAAACACCGGGGGAGGATTGGGCATAGTGGCCCCGTGTGACCGCATATAGCGGCCAATTCTCCAAAGGGGCATATTTTCGCCCCCCACTCAGCCTATGGACCCAAGGAAGAAAAGATAGTCGAAGGCAAAAAAGGAGGGGGGGACCTACTTAAAGTTCCAACTTTACTAACCTCATACCACTGGTAACATGAACGATGTCTGTATAGGTAACACGATGGCCGACTAACCTGTAGTGACAACACGACACGACACTTTTTGCGGGACATGGCGTCGACTCGAGGGTGTGTCGCTGCGGAACCCCTTAACATGCCCCATGCCAACCTACAGTCCGGCGACATAGACGCATTCCTATGTGCCCTGTCGCCGGATCTCGGTCTCCATCCCATGACCTACACCTTTTCTCGGCGATTTACGGGTGGGAAGAGATATATATTTACTAGTGTTCTCGTTCCTATGACCTACTCCTTTTCTCGGAGATTTACGGCAGGAACGATACAGGCTTTTTTTTTTTTTTAATACTGGAGGTCTCTTAAAATTAAACGCTCCTCTGCTGGCGACGACTACTAATATTATTTGGCGATATTTTTTGGCAACATTTTATGTTTCATATTAACAAACAGGATGACGCACTATTTACCTCGAACATCGCTAACCTCATGGTAGGCTTAGAGCTTTACGGTCTAAAAAACAAAAGGGGAAAACTAAACTCAACGTTATAAAGAAAACAAGATTATTTAATAGACCAAGTATGTTTAACCAATTGGTGGCAGTGTGACGCGGTACCGTCGTGTCAACCTGCCTTTCACGATCTTTAAGAGTGAAGTAAAAACAATTCCCTACAAGGAAAGTAAGGCAGTTAACAACGAAGCCCTAACAAAATCTATTTATTAAGGTTTCAACTTTAATCAATCGTGAATCCAGTCTCCACACGATCGACTGCTCACTAGCTTTCCATAATGCGGTTAGACCGCGTGTTGCAGGCTCCGAACGAACCCGGGAAAGCCCCCGTTGGCCATTACCCTTTCTTCATCCGACGTGTGCCATAATAACAACACACGTACCATGGCTGTAAAAGGTCGTCAGTACGAGAAAGAAAAAGTACTCACCGAATTATCGAATGCAATTGCCGACCTCTCATTACCTTCGGTTGAATTAATTCCAAATGGATTCCCCGATGTAACTTCATGGTGGTTTACTAAGACCAGCGTTACTCACAGAACCCCACAATGAAACATCTACATCTTCCCAAACTACAACACACGAAATTCCCTGGAGTTTCCTGCAGTCTTCGATGTAAGATTCATGAACCTTGGCATAAGTGATCGTCAACACGATCAAAGGCCGTTGCATGGTCCCAATTAAAAACTCAACACAAAAGAAAAAAATAGAGCGAAGCAACGCATGTCCATCCACCGTGACTGTGCTCAAAAAGTGATGATGGGATCAGACAAGATGGCGCAGACCTTGGAAAGGAGAGGTAGCGCGCCAGGCGGGAGTGGAGAGAAGTTTAAAGGGAAACATAAAAATTGGTATTTTTATTTTAAAAATGAGCAGCGAAAGCGTAAAATAGTGATTTTAGCATAATTACTGAAGGTAAGTATTTGCAGGTAGTAAGAAATCAACCATTTCTGACTCTTCCTGAACACTATTGGAAGCATACAATTTATGTATTAGTCAACTGATGATACATAATGATACATTTACACCCACCTTGTCACCTGTGCATGTGTTCTCATTTTCTCCCGATCTGCTTTCCAATTGTGAGCCAGCTTTTCTTTTGTGTGATAGCTTTCACCCGTATGTCAGCTTTCACCTGTGTGCGATCCTGACGCCATTAGTTAGTGGTTGAACCTCTGTCCGGTCACTAAATGCTCCCTGACCACTGTGGCGCCACTTTCTCCACTCGTGTCCCATAGATAGTGGCTCACAAAAGTGTTTCGATTGTTCCACGCACACGCTGCCACGACCTCATCCAGAGGTGTCCCACAGCCATGCACCCATGACACCGCCAGTGCCCGCAACTCGTCTGTCCTAACCTCCTTTGGGAAATCCACACTGCTTGGGCCCAACTCATAAGCTCCGCGTATCACATTGCAAATCCATTTGCCCAATTTGAACGGCGTCACAGCTTTGTTGACCACTTTATCACCTGTCTTGTCCTCCTGAAGAAAAAGCGGGGAGGGATTAGGCCCTTCTTCCGCCGATGCCGACTCCTCTGTCCTGGTCAAATAGTAGCAAAGTGCCCGAATTGGGCACTGCAACTTTTCTTTGTCTCCTTCGTGCACTAATGGTCCCAATACCTGTATAGTGACCAGCTTTGGAAGTACGTCTGGTCTTGAAATTTTTTACCCAGAAATGAGCTGGGAAAGTTAATGAGACCTACGACCAGTTCCTTGCGAATCGGATATGGTTGGAGCCTCGGGAAAATGCAGCTACCTCACTCTGTCTTGCCGCCAATGCCAGTGCCACTAGGAAAACAGTCTTCTGAGTGAGGTGTACCAACGGTGCCTTTCTCAGTGGCTCGTATTGTGGTCCCGAGAAGCTGTTGAAC
Organism: Lithobius niger; assembly: GCA_023313725.1. Lineage (NCBI taxonomy): Eukaryota > Metazoa > Arthropoda > Chilopoda > Lithobiomorpha > Lithobiidae > Lithobius > Lithobius niger. The sequence continues at coordinate 12,612 of JAHWFP010207756.1, read as the reverse complement.
AGTACTCTAGTTCGTGGCCTGGCTTGCTCAAAGCCTAACATCACATTCGATAGCAGCTGGATTTCCACTATGTCTGTGTGCCCTAGACATGAAAATACTAAGTTTACTAGCGAACGATAACCTTTAATTGCCGTCGGTGCTAAGCCCTTGTGGAAAAGTTCCTCCAAAAAATCGGCGAGATTGAATACTGATGGGTTACAAGGATCGATGGCTCGCTCGATTCAAGCTCCAACCGTATCACTTCTTCCACTTGGACTCGCAGTTTCTGCGAGTTGATTCCTTGAGTCCTAGTATGATCCGTTCCGCCACCTCTTTTGAGCATCCCCTCTTTTGTAGATTCTGCCTTATAGTAGCTACCCGTGAAGGTGTAGAATCCCAGGATTTTGATGGAGAGTCTGTCCCGTGCGTTGTGGCAGAAATTCCTCCGTGACTGGTAATGGGACTAGTTCCTCTCTCTTGAGTTCGAGAATGTCGGGAAACCATAATGCCGCTGGCCAGAACGGTGCTACAAATATGAAATTCCCCTTGGACTCCCTGATCTTGTTGATCACCGTCTGGAGAAGTGCAAAAGGTGGGAATGCGTATACAAACATTCCCTCCCACGGAATGGAGAGGGCGTCCATAGCACAGGCTTGAGGGTCTGGGAACGGGGACACAAGAAAGCCGTGAGCGCCCCCCCCCCCCTACCCGAATGTTGGCTTTTCCCGCATACACTCAAAAGCCGGAAGTTGATTGTTGAATCGGGTTACGTAGAGATCTACTACCGGCTTTCCCCATTAATCGAACAGCGACTTAAAAATCCTCTTTTCGAGCATCCCTTCCGTGGTAGGGATTGTCTCCCCTCTGATGGATCGTCTGCCCACACGTTCAGCCTGCCTGCGATGTGTCGAGGGACTAGAGTGATCCTGTGTTGCTCACAGAATTCCATCAAGGCCCTCGAATGCGTGCTGCCTCCTTTCCGCACATAGGCCACAGCAGTCGAGTTGTCTGCCATCACTCCGACGACTTGATCGCTCACCTCTTCTTTTCACCTGTGTAATGCGTAGCTAAATGCTCTCTGAAGTTCCAGCAGGTTGATGTGAAGTTCTTTCACCTGCTACATTCAAGCGCCAGCCGTCTGTGCTCCGTCCAGGTGAGCTCCCCATCCTGTTGTCGATACGTCTGAGAAGAGAAGCATCCCCGAGGCTGGTTCTCTCATCTGGACTCCTTGCTCTAGAGATCCCAGAGTTAACCACCACTTTGTGCAGCCCTTCGGGAAGTGTTGTACGCTCACCCGATCCGACCAGCTCTTTCTTGGATGCCATTCGTCCGTCCTGAACTAGTGGAGAGGCTTCCGACTGGCCCAGCGGTACCAGCTTTGCATGTGAATCTGCGATCCCTATTATTGATGTCAGTTCTCTCTGAAGAAGCATCCTCATCGCTGATCTCGTGTTCTGTATCCTGTCAGGCGACGGTCGAACCAGTCTGACTCTCGTGTCGAACTCCGCCCCCAGAAACACAAAGACTTGTTGTGGGGTGAACCTTGACTTCTTCACATTGATTCCAAGCCCCAATCTTCTGAAGAGTGTAACGCACAGTTTCAGTTGTCGTCGCAATTCTTCCACTTTCCGGTACCTCACTAACCAGTCGTCGAGGTAGGCGTGTGCCCGAACGTTTCTCCTGTGTAGGTCCGCAATAACGGGTTTCATTATCCTGGTGAAGACCTGTGGCGCAGTGGTGAGTCCGAACGGAAGTGTCGTGAATTGATAAGAGACTCCTCCCGCTACAAGACAGAACAGATGATGTACGTCTAGGTGAAGGGGGAAATGGAGGTAAGCGTCCTCCAGGTCTATACATACTGTAAACTCTTCCAGTTGTATTGCTTCTCGGATTATCCCTATAGTTTCCATTTTGAAGTGTTCCTTGAGGATGTGTGTCACTTTAGCTTCTGGAGATTGAAAATAAGTCTCTTTCCCCCGCCTTTCTTTGAGGTCACCTTTGCCGGACTCCAGAAGCCCATGGAGCCCGACGGTTAAAATACCAATTCCCCTTTTTTCACCAGTGGGTGCATTTCGTCTATCAATTCCTGATCCTCTGAGGATCCCCGTCCATGCAGGTGGCCGGTCTGTTAGGACCGGCAGGAAGGAAAATGGCGGATAATACCCGTACTGAATTGTGTCTAGTATGAACTGGTCATCTGTCAGATGCCGCCACGCCTCGAGTTGCTTTCTTAATATTCCCCCCACCTGCCGGTGAATCGGGAGGGGGGGGGGGGGAGATTCTCCCAGTGAATGTCACTGATAATTCGTTCTCCTGCCTCTCCCTCTGAAGGAGCCTCTTTCACGAGTGAAGTTTGTGGTCCCCCTTCTGCCCTGGGGAGAAGCAGGTTCACGAAAAGGAGTCTGATCTCCCTGCCGATCTCCTGATCTGGCTTTACGTTGAGTTCCTCTGTTTCACCAAGACAGAAGGTCTGGCTCCTGAAAGGGTTCGCGGCATTCTTCCCGAATGGTCTCCTTCCTCTCTGTTGGTTAAAAGATCCCCCAGCTTGGAAAGAGGCTTTGTCTTTTCCTTTAGCTCAGGAGCTAGCTCCAATAACATCCCTTTGAATAACGACGATGAAGAGTGTATGGGTAGCAGACGTAGCTATCCCACCACATCAGTGGGGATGTGGGCTGCCGACTCTAACAGTGTGTGTCTTTTCCTGAAAACTGAGTTTAGAAGGAGTCTTGGAAACCAGTTCAAGCTGTCCTTCTGAAAAGATGAGGCCCTGTTCATCATGTGAAGGCAATCCTGGACTGTCTCGTCTTCTCGAAGTTCAGGCTTATTTCTCACTAAGGTCTTGAGTGTGGCCGTGGACGCCGAATAGGCCAATTCCGCATGCGAGTTGGCCCCGATAACTGCGGAGAATCGCCTCGTCTTCATCATGTTGATGGAAAGGCGTTCGGATGAACGCAGGCGTCTTCAGCACCGAGTCCATCTCTACCTCCATTTTTTCCGTAAAATATTCAGCCTTCGGGAAAATTTTGTACCTCTTTTTAGATGGGGCCTTTTTTGGGTCATGAGCTGGCTAGGCTTCGACAACGATATTGGTTTGTCATCCCTACGAGTGAGTGACACGTTCAGTAATTGCCTGAAACCCACTGCCGTGTTAGTAAAGGCATGTTAGTAAAGCAGCCGACATCACAAACGTCCAACGGTGAAAAAAGAGCAAAGCCTACCGACGTGAGAAGAGAAGGCCTGAATGCCGAATACGTTGCAATTCTCCACGTCAGGAGAATAACTTTTAGTATTGTTAGCATGGCCAATGAAGATGATAAACCAGCAGGGGAGAGGGAAATGGTCCATGATTTTTTAATAAATGGGTAGGTCCTGGTCTACCAAGGACATACCAAGTAGGGCTGTAAGGCCTGTAGAAGAAGTGGGAAAACCCAGAAAATGTGTTCGGGTTAGTTGCATGTCACCTTGCCCTAGTTTCGAAGAAGGAAAAACCTCATGGCCCAAAACATCGAAGACTAAGACACTCTTGTCAGTTCAACACCAGCACTGAAATCGGGAAGAAATGCATCCAGAAAGGGGCGTAAAAAAAAACTTGCATCCAGCATAAGTAGGCGTAGGTTCACAAATTTTCTGTTGTTTATTTTAGGTCGCTAAAAATTAATTAAGCGGTTCTTGGGAGTAGTGCTAAAATAATTGACGCGAGCGGGCGGTGTTATTTTTTACTTTTTAATTTTGATTTTTCAGATGCGGGCAATGGATTTTTTTTTACTAAACAAAACGAAATCAGTAGGTCACGTTGTGTTGTGGAGTACAATGTCTACGTTTTAATGCCATGCTCACCTTGCAAAAGTTACACATTTGATAAAAGACATATTTTAGACACAACATTTTAGTTGTGATGTGCTAAACGGCCCTTAGATTTGTTTCGAAGCGATTATGTGAATGGAGCAAAGAGCTGATGTTGTCACCGGCCTCTGGAAATGTTTGGTGACAGTGCTTGGTGGGTGAATTGTAATTTTTTTTAGGCAACGTCATAAAAAAAAACGTTTCATGCGTTAAGAAAAATCTTACGCATGTGCTCCTGAAAACCACTTAATTAACTTCAGCGGCCTTGGTTTTTTGCTTTTTTTATTATTCCGAAACAAAACGATGAATGCCAAGGCAAGGTCACTTTTGTCTTGGCAAGGTCACTTTTGTCTTGGCAAGGTCACTTTTGTCTTGGCAAGGTCACTTTTGTCTT
>JAHWFP010207754.1:5902-16972 GCA_023313725.1 Lithobius niger | reverse complement strand
GACGAACGAGTTAAATCAATACCCAGAAACTCTTTTAATGGGATTTCCCTCTCCTCTCTGTCACCCTAATATCTCGCAAATTGAGATTAAGGATAATTGGTCCGTGAGTAATCCTCATCAACCAAATTTTTTTTGGAGGGGCGGTGGGGGAGAAGGCTGGGGAGGGGGACGGGCGAAGATTAGTTGGGACTCCGTCTTCGCTGGGGGAATTGGGATTATTCTTTAATTTGAAGAGTTTTGATCTTTTTTGTTAATCGGATGGATCGGATTCTTTTTTTTTTCTTGTCGTCTTTCGTACGATGATGAAAGAAAAAGCGGCCTAATATATTGCTGATGCTTGCTTGCTTCCGCAAGAAACGTGCGCCAAATCAAATTAATTGGCTGTGGCTCTAGGTCTTTTTTTTTTAATATATATTTTTTATTAGTTGTGACGCGGGATTTGGGCTTCTTTTTTTTTTCCCCTCTTAATTTCGTTCTTCGTCATCGTCTTGTCGCTTAAATTGAAATGCGTCAATGTCTCCCAACTAACATTAAAGTGTCATTTATCAAAACAGAACCTCCTTGATACGCGGTCCGACTCCCAGAAGCACCAACTTTTTAATGACTAACTTTGTGCTGCTGTTTATTCTTGGTATATTTATACATTCCAGTAGCTAGCTCATAACTTCCAAGTCATAATGACCAGCAGGGTAGACTATGTAGATGATGCCACGATTAGGGCGCGCTAATGACCAAGCTGTCGACGCGCCATTAAGCCTCACTATTAGGGCGGTTGCAGACGAACCACAAACGCGTGGCAATTGCTGCAAAAACGACACCACTATCGTGTCGGAATGGACGGCATCTTTCAGACAACAAACGCGCTATTTGGCTTTTTCACCGCGCTTCCCGATGATTCCGACCCCATTCGAGAGTAGACGTCGCAAACAAAGCCAAATGAGGTACTTTAGGGCAAAACAAAAAAGTACCATGTTTTACGGGAGTTTATCAATCAAAAGCAACATGCGGGTTGACGGCTTTTATTTTTATTTTTTATACCAAAATTTAGCTTGTACAGACGAGAAAAGAGTTTCTTGTTGTCGTTGAAAACATATTAACCTGATAATATAGCATTACATTGTCCTCAATGGAATGTTTCCCTGGAGGTTTCTTAGCTTCGCGTAGCTGCCTGCTTGCATGCCTGTACCGCGCCTGCGCGGCGCAGCCCTCCTCTACAAAAGCGAGAATGTGCACGCTTTCGCCATTCATTTTCCTCCAGAGGTTCCAGCGCATCACCTCGCTCCTCGTTTCCCGACCTTTCGTTTTGGAATTTGGATTTTCACCGAAGTTCTCCGCTTCGCTTGCTGCTCACTCTCATGCTCCCGCTCAAGCTTTCGTGCTCGGCGACTGTTGGATCTCCGCGCTCGATCTCGCCGCTGACGTCCGCACCCTTTCGGGCCCATCAGGAAGATGAGTCCCCACTTCAAGAAGGCCAATGGACTTCCCCCGAACCTGACCTTTCGTCTCTTGAAAAGGATCTTCTGCTCGGCGAAAGACACCTATCATGAGGCAAGAAGAAGCTATCGCCAGGCCGTCGCCGCTCTCGATCCCCCGCCGGCTCCGAACTCTCCACTTGACCTTTCGTCAAACTCTTCTTGGAAAGACCCGCCTGGCATCACCCGAAGTGAAGTTCGCTAGTTGGTCGAGTCTGCATTCCGAAAACACACGAAAAACACAATGTCGCCTCCATCCTGCACGTCTTCCGTACGGCGTGCCCGCACTCAAGATTGGGTAGCCTCCACTGCAAGTCACAAAAGCCGAAAACGTGCTTCTCAGCTCTCGCCCGACTCTGCAAGATAACGAATACGAACGGACACCCTAGCGACACCTGCCGTCTCCGCCGCTCCCTTGCCACCGACGCAGCCCCGCATTCGTCACAGAAAAGAATCCATTTCACGGACGAAAATTGTGACCACCCAACCATTTCCCTGGCTTCAATGCTGAAGACAGTTAAAGAAACGGTGCCAGACTGTTTCCTCTACAAGCCGTCACAGGCTGCCGACGCTCCCGCCATCAATAGAGGCCTGAAAACGGGTTTTGGCTTTCTCCTCCGAGATCGTGACTTCGAGCCGCGCAGCCTTCTTGGACAGTCAACCACTGACTGGCTTCTTACGCAACGAAGGGTTCTAACTTGGCAAAGGGGAACCTTTTATCCTGGACAAAGATCCTCCCGTTCCACGCCCAGGCCGTGAAACAAGTTTCTTTCGTCCTTTCGGCGATGGCACAACGAATCCACGTAACTTCGACACCTACACGGAATGCAAATTCCTCTGCGGAGAAGTAAAAGCTAGACTTCGGCACTGCCCTATCCATCCCAAAAAAGGCTGAGATTCCAACTTTTGTCCTTTACTACAACGACAAATGCTTGCGAATGAATACTGCTTGCCGCTTCCCAGGCAGACGTCCTGAACACGGATGTCAACGTCCCTCTGTGAAAAGCTCTTAGCTGAGGCAAGTCCTGATGAGATCTGTAACCTTTCGTCACTCATCATGCAACTCTTTCAGAAAGCCAGCTTCGCTACATACCACTCATTAACAATGCATTGTTTAATAACACCTGTGAAATCGCCTTGAAGTCAACCAACAAGCTCAATGACTCTATAAGACACCGCCTTTGAAATCAGCCGATCCACGAGTCCGACATCCTTTTTTGGGGATTAATTCCGACTCTCGCACCGCATCTTGACTTTTAACGAAAACCGAAACCAAAATAACCTCAAGCGCCCAACCATGGAACAAACCACCGAACTCTCGTCCACCGACTGAAGACTGGAACAAACCCACTTCCTCCTCGTTCACTAACCGAAACAATGAAAACTCCGGCACTCAAAACAAGCCACAACAGCCCTTTCGGACTGATCAATCGTCACGCTCTCATTCCAACCAACGCAACCAGCACAATCCGAAATATCACAACTTCTCCAGAAGAGAGCCATCAAAGAATGCCACAACACGCGGGGTTTTACGGCACAATCTTCACCTGAAGGCATACGGCTCATTTTTAACATGAAACCTCTCAACAAATTCATTTCCAACGACCAATTCAAGATGGAGATTCTAGACTCAATCCGTCATTCTTTCCACCAAAATGATTGGACTGTCTCAATCGACCTGGAAGATGCGTACCTTCATGTTCCCCTTCATCCAGGCCGTAACGTATTTTATCAGCTTCATCTACAAGCGAAAGGTCTTCGAATTCCGCTGTCTTCCTTTCGGTTTAAACGCAGCACCAAGAGTTTTCACCATGGTCCTCAAACCAATTCTGGCATCCTTACACCAACAGCAAATCCAAGCGAATGCCTACCTCGACTACTGGGCACTCAACAACCAGGACCCCTCTCGACTAGAACACAACCGGGACCACACAATCCTCCTGTTGAACCAACTGGGCTTCGGTGTAAACCAAACGAAATCACGCCTAACCCCGGCACAAGCCTTCACCTTTCTCGGGGCCTCATTCAATCTACTATCAGCAAGAACTTCTCCCCTCCTCACTCCCGTATTGAAAATGCACTCTCCCACTCTACCTGCATGGAAACAGGAGGCAGGCATGAGAGTGGTCGATCAACTCAATAAAGGTTCAATCCGACAAGTCGTCGGGCCGAACAATCACTTCTCCCCTCCTCGCGCCCGCATTGTAAATGCGCTCTCCCATTCTACCTGCATGCAAAGAGGAGGCAGGCATGAGTGGTCGATCAAGTCGTCGGGAAGAGTGCCGGGAAAATGTCCCGGGAAATGTGTCCGTAAACTTAATTCATGACCGGCCCCGTGCATAGCACCGTGCATAGCACGGGCTTCCTCTAGTTACTGTCATAAAAACTCTATTCTGTCATCAAATGTTATTAGGCAATGTCCTGTAGCATCTTATGCAGGGAAATGGTACACTGGTTGCCGCGTGCAATTGACAAACACGCTTCAAAAGCTGTTGCGTCGCAAAAAAAGGTTTACATCCAAGTGAGATTGATGCAACAGCCAACCTGTTTCGTTCTTGTACCCCCCCCCCCCCCCCCCCAACCCCCCCCGCCCCATTTTTTTTTTACGGGTTGATGGTGCCACGATTTCCTTCTTCCTGGCCCCTAGCGACCCCTCGGAACAGCGGGGGTTCCGGCGGGAAATGTCTTGCTCTTCCCGACTCGCCATCTCCAAGAAAGAAGAGAGAGCCTTCTTGACAGCGGTGCAACGCCTTCCTTGATGACAAGAAAGACGCTCGGGACAAAAGATGACGACACCAGCACAAGAAACTCGTTACAGATAAAAGACGCCCATCGACAGGCAGTTCCCCAATCGGGGCAAGCAAGAAAAAAATAATAAAAAATTAGGTGGGGGGGGGGGTGGGGGGAGAAGTTGGAGAGAGAAGGGGCGGGGGGGGGGACTGGAGCGTAGGGGCAATCTCCGTCCAAAACACACATCAGGGACCAGAACGTCACAGAAATCTTGATCAAACGTCAAAAAAAGGGAAAGAGGAATTGTCACACTTCCTTCAGAGTTTGTTTTAAGTGAAATCGGCTGAGGACGTACGAAAAAAAAAACCGCACGTCAAAACGAAGAGGTAAATTCGGCGTGGCAGGTTTCGCACTCGCCAGTAAATTTTAAATTCCTGGAATTTTCCAGTATCCTTCCAGAACTTGTTAAGACACAATGAGACAATTAAACGACAATAATAATAACAGTAATAAAGATTTAATCGCCAAGTTGAAGGGGGGTTACGAACAGACAGTGCAAAAGATGTCACTTTTTTACTCCAGTCCATAAATTTCAAAATTTAAATACTATAAGGGGCTGTGGCAGCGAAAGTCCCAATGTTCAAGGCTTAGTCAGATAGTCCCAGTTTACGCTTCTGTTGAAAGATGCAACAAAAATGGTGATGAGACAGTCTACTCAGTCAAGGAATTCCAAGTCGAGACAACCCTGACAGAAAAAAAAATCGGTAATCTAAACCATGCGCAATGGTTGTTTGCTGTGACGTCACCATGAGTTAGCCAATGACGAACGAGAACAACGGCTGTTTGGCCGTCTGATTGGACTAGCCCAGCCACGTGATATGCACGTCACAGCAAACAGCCATGGCGTGTGGTATGGCCTAGTTCGAGGGACTACTATTCAAGGCATTGTCCCCGGGTCCAATTTACCATACTTAAATCGAAAAAGGCCAAGTCAATCGACGAAAGGGCATGCAGTATTTTGAAGGTAAGTATGGGGTCGGCCTTAAGACGTCGTAGCTTCAAAGTTTCTAGACTAAGCCTAACTATTTCAAAGACGTGTGTATTGATATTATACATCACTTTGTACTTGCTCAACCTTCACATGAATTGTTCGTTGATAATAAACATCAGTTTGTACCAGCTCAACCTTCACACGACTTGTGCTCTGGCAGAATACATTTTGGTAAAGGGCAATTACATCCATTTTGACATGCATGTTTGACTTTTGGATCACTTACACAATAACTAAACACAAGAATTGCGGTAAGAATACGTTACTTACGTCCGATATAACAATTTAATTACTGCATCACCAAAACACGACACGGAGATCGCCATTGTTTTGCTGGAACGCTCAGAAATTAATGCCGACAGATGTCACTTTTCAATTTCGACTCGCAGCCGATTGAGATAGCTGTATTGACTGTGAGGAGCTCAACGTTTGATGGCCTTAGCTGGCCGGCAGTGTAGTGGCCAGCTACGGCCGTCAGACGCTCGAGCTCCTCACAGTCAATACAGCTATCTCAATCGGCTGCGAGTCGAAATCGAAGAGATCCGTCTGTCGGCATTAATTTCTGCGCGTTCCAGCAAAACAATGGCGACCTCCGTGCCGTGTTTTGGGTGATGCAGTAATTAAATTGTTATATCGGACGCACGTAACGTATTCCTACCGCAATTCTTGTGTTTAGTTATTGTGTAAGTGATCCAAAAGTCAAACATGCATGTCAAAATGGATGTAATTGCCCTTTAAAGAAACGGAAATTAGCGTAAATATTAATATTAAAGGAAGAAACACAATGGGGCCGACATTGTAAACAGATAATTTTTTTCAATGGCACGTTAATATTAATACATCTTGTATACTTTTTTTTTTTATTCGTAACGTGTACTAAGAGTCCGCAGTTCATGTGGAGGCTGAGCTGGAGCGTAACGATGGGTATGCTTGTGTGCACAACACTCATTTAGAGTGCATGGCATGTTGTGACAGATATTTGTGTCTGCTTTTGTGACATCTTCTCGTGTGGTGTGCCTGAATCTTCCCGCCTGGAGGAACTGTAATCTGGGACTTTACCATAGTGGCTGCACGGGTGGCTGCGAGCACTGGGTCGTTATATTCGATAGGCGTCTTAGTCCCAGCTGTACATCTCTGGCTTCGTTCAGACCCCGGCTTCGATCCTGGCGATGGGAAGTGTATATGTACGGGTTTTTCTCCGTTTGTTTCCCGCCCGTTGCACGAGGGTTTCCTCCGGGTACTCCGGTTACCTCCCTCATGCGGCAAAAACAAAACACAACTGTCATAATGGTGGTATTTCTTAAACTTAACATCTGCCACTTGGAAATTTGGGTAGGTGGAGGCCTCGTGCATCGTCTCTATATACATTATAGTTGTAGGCTTTGGTAGGAATCTGGCTGTGAAGGGTGCTATTTAATTTACAGCGTTGACTTAAGAATACGGATTAGAGTATACGTTTTGAAGGTATTTGTAGCGCAAACTAATTTCGAGAAATGATGATGCCAGTCTTGTTCACAGTCCCCCCCCCCCCCCCCCAAAAAAAAAAAGAAAAATCGTTATAGGCTTACCGCATACAAAATCAGAACAGGGGTTGATGCGGGTCTTCGGCGGTTGGAAGGAATCTGGTTTACAGCTGCACCAAGTAGTTACAGGCTTCCGTTGGACATAGGATTATTGGAATGTTATTAAGGCGGATTCTACAGACGGTCCTGCTGCCCCGATTCGCGTTAGCGGGCTCCTCAATTCGTGTGAGGTTCACTCAATTCGCGTAAGATGTTCAGGCCTACTTAATTAGTGAGAGGGGCAGCGCTGCTCAAAAACAGGTGTTGGCACTGAAAGCCGTCACGAGCGGGCCTTAATGAGTGCGCCCGTTAAGGCTCGACCTTGCAGCGAAGCCTGCGTATAGCTGACCCTCTTTCGGCAAGTCTTTTTTTTTTTTAGTACTACGACGCCACATTACGTGAGAGAGTGTATATTTTTTTTTTCATTGTGGTTCCTCTTGTGTATGTATTGCTTTGATTTTTTAAGGTCTTTTGTTTTTGCGGACGTTTGCATTTATTCCATACGTCCACATATGTAATTCCAGTATTTTTACCTGTACGGTAGGTAGCCAACACGCCACACGCGAACATTAGCTATTCTGGGGTGAGGGAGGGCGCATACGGCATTTTGCGGTGTTTGCCAGGCGCAAGAAAATAATTCACTCACACCCACACAGTCTAAACGAGCCAAGCCTACAGCAAATGTTCGCAACGAAACCTTTCTCGCTCGCCGAACGCTATTTGCTAGGCAGCCACCATTATTTATTTACGATTAATTTCCCGTTTCTGTTAAATGAATGCGGTAATAGGCAACAAATCAAATGTATTATAAGTAACAACACGGATACAGAACAAAGTGCAACAGTTATTTTAACCATTGGTACAACATTGTTGCCATTTCACGCTATTCCCAAAATTTGCTATTCTCGCCGAAAAAACAGCTTCTAGCAGTGATCAACCGACAGCTACTCGCAGCGAGAATTCAAAATCCAACATGGCGTCCATTTCGGGGTTGTCGAATCGAAGACCAATCATTGAATACCGGCATTCAGAAATCCGTCCGTCATCTTGTACAGCTGTAAAAATTGTTTTCTAGTTGTCATAAATCGACGCTGTCATGTTGCACGCTTCGTACGTCGTGTCGCGAGGCACGAGGAGTAGATTTGCGTCGGCGTTGTTGCCATGGTTACTACGTAAAGACAACTTGAAAGCCACATTCTTCGGTAAAGGCGAGAAGCAGCCAGCAGATTTAGTATTAACCAAGCGAAAGCCAGTACGCGAGAAATTTGTTGATGTCTATAAACGAGCCCTTAAATTTAATGCGGCTCCATTCGTTTCTCCTCTTTCTCTTCTAGTAATAACTGAACAATGTCATAAGTAAGGACGTGTTTGCGCAAGCATTCTCGCAGCTAGAATTTACTCGCAATGGCTAAGTTGTCTTTGCCACGGCAACAACGCTACCAGGATTAGCTAAATCCGTCGTCGTTTTAGTAAATGCTTTAAGTCTTATACTTAACGGATTATGTGTCAATAAGGTAAAGAATTCCTCCTAACGAAATTTCCCCAGTCGCTTCTGAACTCGCATTATTGACTGTTTTCGTTGCGAGTCGACAGAGCTAAAACCGCCGCCATGTTGGAATTTCAGATGATTTCTAGCTTCTAGCTGCTAGAATGCAAAGGCGAGTCGGCTGCGTAATCGCGCCCTAATTGATCGCAGCCGACACTATCGAATTTGCACCCTAATAATCCTAGCTGGAATTAAGGGGCATCCCAGACTAACGGGGCTCAGTATCGGACGAAGGTCTGTTACGGAGAGCAGAGATTGCGGCGACCACTTTTCTTCCAAGTAAAAGCTAAATGTTCGCATCCCTTTAAGTACAGAGCGCTTCTTGCGGCCAAATAATAATTGCGTGTGCATGTTCGTCTTGCCTGCAGAAATTACAGCTAGGTAAACAGTTTAAATTAATTAATGCGCACGTGTTGGAAGCCGTTCCAACACTTGAGAGAAAAAAAAAAGGTAAGGAAAAGGAAAAGAAAGAAAAAAGTAGGGCCAAAAAAAAAAAGAAGTTCTGAAAGCAGGCGTCAGCAACACGGACCGACCAGCCAAGCTTGGCTTTCGTTGTGGTTAAATAGCCGCAACTCAATTACGAGCCACACTCGCAAAGAATGGTTGGTGTAATTACGAAGTTGAGTTTTTTTAATTCATTTTTTTCTAGGATTTTTTTTTTTTTTGGTGACTTCGTTGCTTTAAGTTACAAATAAGCGTTTGGTGTTTCTTTTTTAGCTCGTTGTTTTTAAAAACACGAAATTTTTTTCAAATTAATTTTAAAATAAAAATTTGTTGGAGCCCTACGTCACCATAAGCAAACTAACGCTCGTAAAGATGAACCGGCATAATTTTGAACGTTATTAGACGTTTTCGATGGAGAAGCGATTCTAGCGAGGGGAGGGGCAATACTGGGGCTAGCAACAGTATTGCCCACTTAGTTGAAGAGCCCTGGTAATTCCGCACGCAACGCCGCAAACCGCATGTTTCTAGCTGTTAGGGTTTCCGTGATATGACAATTTAAGCATCGGGGAGTGCACGACAATTCGATAAATCAGGAAAAGTGCAATACGATAATCGACGAAATTTTTTTATCGCGACATTATCGAAACGTCGATAATAGTGCCACCCCAAGCGAGGTGGGTGCTATATCGGAACGTCCTTGTGGAGCCCAACAAATCTGCATTAATTAAGTCGATCACCTAAAAATCTTTTCCTTTTCTAATGAAAGCCTTTCAGTAATAGAAGCGTCGCTGAAAAAAAGAAAATCAACCCCCGAAAGCAACCCCACGAAGTCGAGGTTGGCTTTGCTACGCGGCAGACAGTTGCGCCAATTGGCCTAAGGGTCCCTTTGAGCAACGACTCGCCCTCGCATTCTCGCAGCTGAAATTTAATCGCGATGGCAAAGATGTCGTTGCCATGGTAACATCAACAACGTTTCGTGGATTAGCTAAATCCAACGTCGTTCGAGCAAATAGTCAGTCTTACAATTCGTGACAGTAAGATAAAAGATTTACTCCTGACGAAACAATTTTCCAAATCGCTTCTAAACTCGGTTATTGACTCGTTTCGTTTCGAGCTGGCCGAGCTAAAACCGCCGCCATGTTGGAATATCAGATAATTTCTAGCTTCTAGCTGCGAGAATGCAAAGGCGAGTCGTTGTGTATAGACGTGCCCTAAAGAGGACATCTCAGCAACGATCTCTCAAGATATATTTCTCGCTTACTCGCTACTTTCTTAATTCGCAGGTTACTTCTCGAATTTTACACAGCATGAGCCTGGAGATCCGTGACGTCATCATAAGTTAGCCACTGACGAACGACAATAGCGGATCTTTGGCCACCTGATTGGACTAGCCCGGTCACGTAATACGTGCGTCACAGCAAACAGCAGCCGTGGCGCGTTGTTTAGTAACCTCGTTCTGCCAGACCTTTCCTCTTTGTGACTTCTCATCCCTTTCGTCCCCTCTCTACGTTGTTCAAATAGTCGATTGCTTGTAGCTTTTCAGCTGTATGTTATGTAGTTTGCCTAAAACAGCCACTATTTGACGATTCATTTTGTTGGCGTGCCCTTTCTGTCCCTTAATTCCTTCTCAGTAACCATGGCAACGAAGCTAGCGGAAGTGCTCTGCTCGAAGCACGAAGTACAACGCGCGCGGCGTGACGTTGTCGCTTCGCTTGCGAGCCCTCACCAACGCCGTTCTCTCCTTGGATGCCCCATTCCCCCTCCTTCCCCCAACCCCTATCCCGGTTACCAAACGTGGGCTAAACCGCAAGTTTCTGAATATACGCGAAAGAGAAGGCAATGAAGGGAAGCCAGCAAACTACCAGCAAAATAAGCAACTTTAAGTAAACAAGATGTCTTCCGAGATTCAGCGGCTTGAAAATAGATCAAATTTGAACAGAGAACGCCCTGCAGGCTTTCGGCGTGTTCCCTTTCCACTGACACAATAAATCCTGACTGTCAACACAAATTTATTGACTGTGAAAGCACAAAGCAAACACGGCGGAGGGCGACCAGGTTTCAGGTATCGCTTAGGCGCCTTATTGGAAACCAAAGGTAAAGTTTAAGCTATAGTCGGACACACAGGCACAAGCCACACAGTAATCGTGCTTGCTACTTACATGTAGGCGCTGAATTCCTTCAGAATTAAAGACGGGAAAGCCAAAGGCTCACAAGAAATAACTAAATACAGATGCAAACCTATTTACGTTGCCTTTTGGACTTATA
>JAHWFP010207751.1:46465-61341 GCA_023313725.1 Lithobius niger | reverse complement strand
TCATCGCGTTCGGTGTGGAAGTAGGACAGTTGGTGCGTGTGTGTCTCATTGCCCAAGCCTGAAGAAGAATGCCAGTATAAGCATTCGAAAATTTGCTAGTTTGGAGTAACTGGAACACTTTGGTACTGCGTTAAAAAGAAGTAAGTGATAATAATTGTGATTTTACTTCGTTACAAGTAAAATTCTTTAAAAACGGCTTCGTTGTAAATGATCTTTACTGTACACTGGACCGTTACCGAGTTACATTCACTTGCATCCGGCACACCTCCGCCATCAATGGTGGCGTATCATTTTCAACTTTCAACTGCTATTCTGACGTTTACAATTTAAGTGGACTATATGATTTATTCAAAAGGTGGGAATTTTTCTTTGCATCAAGGGTAAATAAAAGGGTTTATCATTGCTAGGACCAAGCTATGCACGTTTTATTGGTGGCTGGTATCACAGTCACCATTCGATTTTTCGGTCATTTTCAACTTTCAACTGGAGTTCATGTCGTTTCTAATTTAGGTAGATGATTCCAATTAGGTTCATTCAAAAGGTGGGAATGTCTTCTTTTCATCAAGGGTAATTAAAAGGGTTTATCATTGGTAGGTACAGAGCTAGGACCTTTTTACTAGAGGTTGATATCACAGTCACCGTTCGATTTTATGCTTATTTTCAAACTTAAAATGCTATTCTGACGTTTGTAATTTAGGTGGATGACTCCAATTAGATTCATTCGAAAGGTGAGAATGTCTTCTTTTCATCGAGGGTAATTAAAAGGGTTCATCGTTGGTATATCCTTTTAACTAGGGGCTGGTATCACAGTCACTGTTCGATTTTTCGCTCAGTTGACTTTCAACTGCTGTGCTGACGATTATAATTTAGGTAGACGACTCCAATTAGATTCATTCGAAAGAAGACATTCTCCCACCCTTGAATAAGCCTATTTGGAGTCATCCACCTAAATTACTAAGGACGAATGGCAGTTTAAAGTTGAAAATGAGCGAAAAATCGAACGGTGACTGTGATACCAGCCCCTAGTAAAAAAGGCGTAGCTCGGTCCCTAACAAAGATAAAGCCTTTTTATTTACTCTTGATGCAAAGAAAACATTCCCACCTTTCGAATCAATCTAATTAGAGTCCTCCACAAAAATTAGACACTTCGTAACAGCAGTTGAGAGCTGAAAATGAATGAAAATTCTAACAGTGGCTGTGATACCAGCCACTAGTAAAATGGTCGTAACTCAGTCCCTAACAGTGGGAGAGCCTTTTAATTACCCTTGATGCAAGGAATACATTCCCATCTTTCGAATGAAACTAATTGAAGTTGTCCACCTAAATTAGAATCGTCAGAATAGCAGTTAAAAGCCGTCAGCGAGCAAAAAATCGAACGGTGTCTGCGAAACGAGCCTTAAGTAAAAAGGGCGTAGCTCGGTATCTAACAATGATAAAGAACATTTTGCCGGCCCCCAGCCAGGCCGGCTAAAAATGGTTTCTTTTTGCCTAAAACATACTTTACCTGATAATTTTAGCATTACATTCCTCGAATGTCATGCTCCCCTGGAGGTTTCTTCCGGTGCGCAGACGCTTTCGGCATTCATTTTACTCTCAATATGTCAGGCAGTGACTCGAGAGGGGAGGTAGGGCGGTAGTTCGGTTAAGTATGTTTTAGGCAAAAAGAAACCATTTTTAGCCAGCCTGGCTGGGGGCCGGCAAAATGTTCTTTCTTTATTGCCAAAACAACTTAACCTGATAATTTTAGCATTGGTAAAATTGGTGGCTGGCACAGTCTTGACGGGCGCCCCGGGATGCAAGCAGGCTTAGCCCCCACATTTTTTATCTGGAAGAGAAAAAATTGCACTTTATTCAGTGTGGAAACAGGAATTTGGATCTCTTTCGTAGGGATTGGTGGTCTTGAAAAGGAC
Organism: Lithobius niger; assembly: GCA_023313725.1. Classification (NCBI taxonomy): domain Eukaryota; kingdom Metazoa; phylum Arthropoda; class Chilopoda; order Lithobiomorpha; family Lithobiidae; genus Lithobius; species Lithobius niger. Next base: position 59,431 of record JAHWFP010207751.1, on the reverse strand, counting down.
CGTTGCTTTGAGGTCTTGCTTCCCTCTGGATGGCTTGCTTCCTTCATGGGTGGCTTGCTTCTGCTTCGTTCTGAGTGCTTAAGGGGGCTTGACCATGGTTCTGGCTGCGATGATTGGTCCCAGCCGGTGTAGTCCTGTTTCTTCCCTTGACATGTTCCTAAGGTAGTGGGAAATGAAGATTGATTGGTGACGCCAGGATGCTGCTGCCAAGATTTCTTAGATTGGGGTGGCGTTGTGGTGGGCCCATGATGTGGAGATCGCTCTAACCTCGTGCCGTTACTCTCATGCTCTTGCTCTCGTCTAGTTTGTCGTAAGCTGCTTCGATAGTTTTCCTGATCCAACGGGATATCATGGCGGCTGAAGTTTCGCCAGTTTGTGGATCAACTGGGAGGAAAAGTTGGTCTGCCTTTGCGGGTGTCCTCATGTGTGTGTGGGCTAAGTAAAGGCGTAGTGCGCGAACTGGACAGAGGAGACGATCTGGTTCGTTGATGTTGGATAGGGCCAGAAACGTAAATGGTTCGGAGGGTCTTTGAGTTTTTTCTCTTAAAAATGCTCTTAGGTGCAGAGTGACTGAGGAGAAGTTTGGACCGAAGATGCACTAGGCTGGATCTGCTGAAAGGGCTTGGATTTCAGAACATCGTAGGCTGGCTGCCAGGGTTACAACGAAGACAATTTTCCGGATCATGAGATGAAGGGAGCTGTCCTGCATCGGTTCGTATGGTTCTTTTATGAAGGATTGTAAGACGAGGGAAAGGTGCCAGTCGGTTACGGTCCGTTTGGTTGTTGGTCGTTAGTTTTCAAAGGATCGAAGTAATGCTGAATTGTGGTAGTCGTCAAGTAATTTGGTTTTGTTTGCTGCTTTGAAGACTGAATTAAGGGCGGAGCAGTAGACCAGGATTGTGGAACCCTTTAGTTTGTCAATGTTAAATAAGTGAGAGAAGAATTTCAGGAGATCGGGCAAAGGGGGTCGATTGGATTAATGTATTTTTTGATACACCAACAAATCCATTTTGACCAGTGGCTGTCGTACATGCGGTTGGAAGAGTCTCTTGTTGCTTTTGAGGTGATACGATCAGCTTCCTCCTGATGAATTCCAGCCTTCTTGAAGAGTTTGACGATAGTAGCCACCCGTGTAAGTTGAGGTTTGCAAGGTTCGGGTGCAGTTTTGATCCTTTCTGTTGTGACAGAAGATCTGGAAGAAGGGGTAGACTTCTTGGAGTGTCGACTACCAGGTCTAGCAGGAGAGGAAACCATGCTGTTGATGGCCATAAGGGGCTATTAGTAGAAACAGGCTCTGGCTTTCTTCTATTTTTTGAAGTAGCTTGAACGGGGGGAAGAGGTACGCAAACAGTTGTGCCATGGAAACGTCAGGGCGTCTACAGCTATTGCTCCTTCGTCCGGAATCGGACTGATGTAGTGGGGAAGTCTGGCATTGTGCTTCGTGGCGAACAGGTCCACCATCGGAGTGCCCCACATGCTGAAGAGAGATTTGCAAAAGGATTTCTTGAGGCACCATTCGCCCGTCGGTGGGTTCCGACGTGAGAGAGAGTCGGCAATCACATTTCTGTTGCTTGGAATATGAAGTGGCAGTACGGTGACGTTGTGTGGAATGCAAAGGTTGAAAATTTCGGAAGTTATGGTGTGAAGGGATCTTGATTTTGTTCCACCTTCCTTTCTGATGTAAGCCAGGGCTATTGTGTAGTCGGCTTGGACCTGGATCACCTTGTTTTGGATTACAGGGAGGGAGTGTCGAAGGGCTAGCAAGGATTGCATGGAGCTCAAGAATGTTGATGTGGTCTTTGTAGGATGTTGGCCAGAGACCCGAAACTTCCTGGTTGTTTAGGTGTGTGCCCAAACCGGTTTTGGATGCGTCCGTGAAGATAAGGAGATCGGGGGGTGGTTCGTGGAGGAGAAGTGTCTTCGAAAGGTTTGTGACATCGGACCACCACAGGAGAGGTTCGAAGGGAAAATCGTTGTTGAATGGTCCTGGCTTGTCGGGGTGTTTCTGGTTGATGGACCAGTTGTCTATCCGGTGGTGGTGAAAGGGCCTGACCGTCCATCGTCCGTAGGGAACGAGGTTGGCCATTGCGTCCATCTTTCCTATGAGGGAGTTTAATTCCCTGGGAGTGAAGTTGGCTTGGCTGTAAAAGAGACGGATGTGTTGAAGGAGATCCTCGATGCGGTCTGGTGAGGGCGATCTTCGCCGATAGCAGATCGAAAGAAGCTCCAAGGAACGTGAATGTTTGTTCGGGTGAAAGGCATGACTTTGCGTAGTTCACTCTGAAGCCCAGATGGTTTAGCAGGGGTGGGTCTTGTCTCTGTTGAGTTCCAGAGTGTGGGGGTCCAGGTTGTTGAGGGCCCAGTCGTCTAGATATGCGCTGGCTTGGATTTGGTGTTGGTGGAGGTTTGCCAGGATTGGTTTTAATATCATTGTGAAGATTCTGGGTGCAACATTCAGTCCGAAAGGAAGGCAGCGGAATTAGTAGACCCTTCGGCCGTAAATGAAGCGGAAGAGATGGGTGATTGCCGGATGAAGGGAGACATGAAGGTAGGCATCCTCCAGGTCTATTGAGACTGTCCAGTCGTCCTGTTTGAACGAAAGGCGAATGGATTTGCGAGTTTCCATTTTGAAGTGGTCGTTGTGAATGTACTTGTTGAGAGGTTTCATATTGAAGATTAGACAGGAGCCTCCTGACTTCTTTGGTCGGGTGAAAATGGAGCTGTAAAAACCCGGACCTGGTTTGTGGCATTCTTTGATTGCATTTTTGCGAAGGAGTTCCGAGACTTCGAACGAAAGGGATTCTGTGGTCGGAGGAGAAAACATATCCACGGTGGGGAGGATTTTAGTAGAGGTTGAACTAGGAATGTTGGTCGGAAGCCATGTTTGAGGATCAAAAGGACCTCCGTGTTGTGGATTAGTTTTTGCCAGGCCAAGAATAAGTGGCGGAGTCTTGCGCCGAATGGAAGGCAGGAGAGGTGGGAGGCGTCATTGTTGATTCTTGCGAAAGGAACTCATGCCCCCTGGTGAGGAGTGGCAGCTTCTGCGATCAGGGGTTGCGGCTCGCTTCTGTTGGTTCCTTTGGCCGGAGGGGGAGTCGAACTGAAGGGGCTGTTGGTTTCTCGGCTGAAAGGAAGTGTTGTCATTCGTGCGAGCTGGGGGTGCTGTCGTTGTGACCTTGTTCCATTCGTCCGAAGAGCGGGGATTGGCCTGTCTGTTTTTCTGAAAGGGGCGATTGGATGAAGGGTTTCGTTTTTGCGGTTTTGGTTTCCTTGATATGTCCAAGTGTGGGGCCAGCGTCGGGATGAGACCACGGAATAAGGTGTCCGTTTCATGAATTGGTTGGTTGCGAAGACGGTGTCGGGTGAAGACATTGAGGTTGTTGGCGAACGCAAGGGCTATTTCCTGAAGGAGCAGGGTATTGTTGAATAGGGCCCTGGTTGCCCAGTTTAAAGAGTGGTAAGTTGCGAAGCTTGCCTTCTGAAAGAGCTGTGAGATTAGAGATGACAGGTTACGTATCTCATCCGGGCTTGAATCCGCAGAGAGTTTCTCACACAGGGCGTTGACCGCAGTGTTAAGGACGTCACCCTGGGAGGCTGCCCGAAGGCTTAGTCAAAGACATTTGTCGTTTACAAATAGAACAAAAGTTGAGATTTCAGCCTTCTTGGGGATGGAGAGAGCGGAGCCGAAGTCCATCTTGATTTCGCTGTACAGGAACTCGCATTCGGAATAGGTGTCAAAATTGTTTGGCTTTGCGGCGCAATCGCCGAATGGACGAAAGAAGCTGTTCTCACGGCCTGGACGTGGAGCGGGAGGTTCTTTATCTAGAACGAGTGGGTCACCCTTGCCCAGGAGGGAGCCTTAGTTGCGAAGGAGGCAAGTAAGAAGGATCGTTTATTGGCCGAGAAGGTTACGTGTTTTGTCATTTTTGTCCCGAAGGGCAAAGCCAAACCCCGTCTTTAAGCCTCGATTAATGACTGGTGTGTCTGCAGATTGTGATGGTTTAAAAAGAAAATCTGGAACCCTTTCTTCGACTGTCTTGAGAAGCGCAGCGAAAGGCAAGGGTCGGCTCATCGGCCGAGTCGTCCAGGAAGTGAATTCGTCTTTCAGGTGTAGGAAGTGTGGCAGACGAAGGGACTGTCTGTGCGGCCGACGTAGGAGGCTGTAATGGCAACGAAGGGCCTTGAGTTGCGGGCGGAAGGGAGGTCCTTCGTTTCTTCAAAACACCCGAAGGGGAAGGAGCGCATCCTTTATGGCTTTCATGGCTCGAAGTGGAGGCGACCCAATCTTGAGTACGGGTGTGGCGGGCAGAAGACGTGCACGATGGCGGTGGCATTGGGTTGTCTTTCATCGTGCGGACGGCGTTAAGGACGATGTCATGAACCTCGCTACGTGTGACACTGCAGTCCAGGCGTGAAGAGTTTGACGAGATGTCTAACGGAGAATTCCAGGCAGGTGACAGAGCTGTGGCTCGACTGACATGTCTTTTAGCTTCACGGTAATTGTGCTTCGCAAGTCGTAAGTTATGACGAAGGGAAGAGAGATCCATGGGTTCGATCGGTGGGGTACGTTGGCCGGCCTCAAGGGGAGACTCCGAAAGGGCATTGTCATGGCAGAAGGGAGCGTCGGTGAAAGGCGCAGGGATGATCGGTTCTGTGGCGGCGAGGTCGAGAGCAAAGATCCAGCGGTCGCCAAGCGCGAAGGGAGCAAGAGCACGAGGGAGAGCAGCAGATGAGGCAGGAGCGTCAGCAACGGCGGCCATCTTCGGTAATCTAAATTCCGTGCGAAAGGCGGGACGGGAACGTCAGCGTGAGGTGGCGTGGAGACACCACTGGAGGAAAATAAATGCCAAAATCGTCCGCGCTCTCGCTTTTATAATGGAGGACTGCGCCATGCATGCGCAGTGGGATATGCAAGCAGGCGTCTGCGCACCGGAAGAAAACTCCAGGGGAACATCACATTCGAGGAATGTAATGCTAAAATTATCAGGTTAAGTTGTTTTGGCAATAAAGAAACCCACTTAGAAGACATTCCCACCTTTCGAATGAATCTAATTGGAGTCATTCACCTGAATTAGAAACGTCAGAATTGCAGTTGAAAGTTGAAAATGAGCGAAAAATTGAACGGTGACTGTGATACCAGCCCCCATTAAAGCGGGCATAGCTCGTTCCCTAGCAATGATAGACCCTTTTATTTACCCTTGAAGCAAACGCGACATTCCCACCTTTCGAAATCAAATTGAAGTCGTCTACCTAAATTATAAACGTCAGAATAACAGTTGAAAGTTGAAAATGAGCAAAAAATCAAAAGGTGACTGTGATACCAGCCTACAATAAAATGGTCATAGCTCGGTCCATAGCAATGATAAACCCTTTTATTTACCCTTGATGCAAAGAAGACATTCCCACCTTTCGAATGAATCAAATTGGAGTCGTCGACCTAAATTATAAACGTCAGAATAGCAGTTGAAATTTGAAAATCATCCACCACCATTGATGGCGGGAGGTTTGCCGGATGCAAGTGGCTGTAACTCGGTAATGGTACAGTGTACATGAAAAATGATAGGAGCCTTTCTTTTGGGAAATTTACTTCTCTTTAACTTTGCTCTCTTGAAATTTTCGTGTACAAGTCTCCGTTCAGGAGATAAATTGGAAAAACCGAAAATTTGACACTAATTTGGCGGCTTCTGGGGTTCCGATTTTTGCCTACTTTTGGTATGTCATTTTACATACCTTAAGCTACGGAAAACAGTCATAAAACGTGTTCTTGCAGTTTGTTTTGGGTTCAGCGAAAAATCGACATATATTTCCCCAACTTTATATGAAAAATGGTCAGCTGTCTAGCTTCGTGAGCAGGATACAGTATGTACCTGACCAGAACACTAGCTGCCCCCCGCTTTCGTAAGCTTCCTTGTATAGACTGTCGAACAAAAAAAAGCATGCGTTTGGGTAAAGAAATCGAAAAAAAAAATTAAAAAAGATGACCTACAGCCCTCTAATTTACTTTATTTGAACTAGGGGATTATTTTCGCTGGATCACTTTTTTAGGTTCACAACATCTGGAGAAAACTAATTGTCTTGATGATCGGTTCAGTGTCAAACCTAACCTACCACTTTCCAGAACCAGAATATTACCAGATAGTGCTGCTTCTATAATAACTTTTTGGATTTCTTAAAAAAAATGAATCAAACCAATCCACAAAAAAAGTGAAACGTACTCGACGCATTCCTAGTTCCCTGCCCCTACTCATGTTAAAATTACTCCCACCTGTGTCCCCCCCCCCCCTTTCCCAAAAACAGTACACTTAAAGGCTGTGCCACAATTCCGTTCATTTAATCCTATACCCCGAAGTTCTCTTTCCTCAAAAAAAAAACAAGCGCTACAAGGGAAGCACACAAATAAAGGGGGGGAGGGGGATAAAGAATTTTTTTTGTTAGTCCACATGGTAGCCTCTAAATATTGTTTATAGCAAATAACAAATTTATATTTGTTAATATTTAATTATGGCCACGACTCTTTCCACTTTGTTATTGCAAATATTGACTGATGTTACCTGAAGTAATAATTTGGGGGGGGATTTCAATTTTCAGGCCACGCTAAGAAAATTCTTTGTTTGCAGGCACGTGCTGTCGTACCAACTCACCCGTTTTAAAAAAATTACTGTGCTCTACAGTCATGTTTAACATTAACAAAATGCACAAAACTAATACGAATCCATTTGCTACTTTCGACAAAGTATTTTTGATGTTGTATGTTGAAAATCCGTCGTAACCTGGTAAAATAGTTACCAGGGTGGTCGTGGGAGAAAATTATACATTATAATAGGCAACTACTTTGTGAAGGTGGGACGCTTTGGGTTGGTTAGTGGGGATGCTTCGGTTGGTTACTGGGAAGCTGTGGGTTGGTTACCACTTTGGATTGGTTATTGGGACGCCATGGAACATTTCTGTACACTATTGTTGCATTTTTGATATTTTTCAAACTATAATTTTATTGATTATGTTTTGCAATTCAACAAAGAAGTAAAAAGATAACATAAAAACGCGTGGCAGTTTTGAAATAGATTTCTCCTTATAACCAATAATTTCTTTCCAAAGGTGTGGTTTTATTTTCCAAATTTTTTTTTCGCGGACCTAGCTGCTGTTTTACCTGTAATATGAGTAACCAAAGCTTTAGTAAATGAGCCGTTCTCCATTTTCGTTAAACCACTATAACAATAAAATCAGCTAACCTAAAACCTCACAATCAAATCAAGCGGGGCATGACGATAAAGTTAAGTGACGGTGCCGAGCTGAGACTCAGAGGCAACCCTCCTCCTACTAACAGGGATCAAACCTGCCAAGCATCAATTCTTAAAGCTATTTAGCGAGGGAGCAGAAACAACACTCAGGCAGGCTGTTCCACAGGAGCACCACACACTCAGTGAAAAAGCAAAAGCGGCAGTTGAGTGTAAAAGTCAGAACCTGTAGCTTGAGACTGTGACCACGACTGAAGGTGAAGTTTCGGAAAAACATTGAGGAAGAGTCGAAGTCACAGAAATTAGTCAGGAGTGGAATAAGGCCGCCCCTGTCGTACCTTTCACAAACTGTGGGGAGCATAAGCCCCCAGAAACAGAACTTTCTGCCACTGTCTGTGACGCCAATTGTCATAAAAAAATTGTCTGCAGTTAATCTTTTTTTTTTATCATATGGTTATACCCACATGTTTAGTGGTTTTTACTAAATAACTTTTCAGTTCTTTACCCTATTGATCTGGCTATTCCACTAACAGCCAGATCAGATCAGATAGCCAGATCGAGACGATTAATATGGTGTACTGGAATCAAGTAGAATAAATGGTGTACAGGAATGTCGAAAACGGTCAAAAATTAACAAAACGGCACCAATTTGGCCAAAATTTATCCACGGCGGCCTTCAACTGACTGCGACATACTGTCGCGCATTGGACAAACTCGGCCACGGAGCTTACGCCAGAGAAACCGTTGACTGTACGGAAGGTCACGAATTGGGAAACACCACTTCGTGAGTTTTCTTTGACAGTTTTCCAGTTTTGTCTAAGGAGGATGCAAAACAAATAAAATAAAATCGGGGCATGATGATCGAACGAGGGCACACCCTTGAGGTTGCCCCACGTGTAACACGCTATTTACGAACAGCAGGGCGCAACATGAGTGAACACTCATGGTGCACCTTGCAGTTACATAAGCTGATTGGCGTCTAGTCAACTTCCATCTATACCGGAACTTGGCCGAACGCCAACAGCCGGGTAACGAACCTGCTCTATTGTTCAGACCAGTTAGAACCGGCTCGTACCTGTTAGCTGTTGCACAACGTAATGCCTCAGGCTACTTCTATTGTTCAGCCCCCCCCCCCCCCCCCCTAAATGGGGGGGCGGGACGACAGAAAGGACTTGGTGTGGGGCAGACGACTCGAAAGGTTGTCTACCTGGACTCTGCTAGGATTAGACCAAGCTGCAACTTGTGTTTAATGCCTAATATGTGTTCTCAGTGCATAGAACCCCTAACTATGCAGTAAGGAGTAAATTGGGTTTGAGATTATTCTTGGATTCAATCGTCTACTCCCTGAGTATGTCACACACATTGTTCGAGCATTTCAAGATGTGTTACTCTCTCGCAAGTCGTGGCCATGAAAATGTTGCTGGAAATTTTCATATACCAAATTTTGCTCACACAAAACACATTTTCTGTCTTCAAGTTATAAATATTTGGCTATTGGTAACTTTCTGTTGCGTTACGAATATCTTGCCATGGTACCGAATTCTTTGTTACTGTTTTGTCACACAGTGAATTAGATTTAGGTTAGGAGCCTTGTGAATTTACAAGTTGTTGCATGGTTTCTTTGGATTGCAGTTCTAGCTCCACCTGGCCAAGGTCAGTTGGTAGTTATCAGCCGCTTGCTAGTCGTTTGGTAACCGGGAACGCTTTTCCGTTTTTTGTTAATTCAAGCTGTTTTCCGTTAAGAAATTTTTCCGTAGTTCAGGCCATAACAGAAAATTCAATTTCGAGAAAACTCAGAGACAAACCGGGTAAGCCTAGCAAATTTCAGTTCGTTCTGATAAAAGACAACCGACGAATCTTGAGATCCGATAGTTATTCGCTGATACAGCGTACTAATACTGTAATTAACATTTTTAATATTGTATAACTAGTTTATAGCTCTTTCCAAAAAAATTACGAGCGGCTGTAACATTTCCATCATCCACTGCAAGCCACCATCTAGGCCCTCGACTCGGGCTATCCACACATGATGTGCATTCACGTGCGCTCAGTGTAGCTGACAACGACTTGCATCACGTAACGTCAATTCACAACGGCTACTCACGACCAAAACAGCGGCATGCGTTGCGTGGGTTACGAGTTCACGAGTGTTTGAACCAAGCGTGTTCCTAATACAACAAACACAATTTCATGCTAATTTTGGTTTGTTAACTGATCATAAAACATGAATTAAGGTAATAAAATTACGATTTTGAGATTTTACAAAATACCTAATTCAACAGGAATCAAAACATGGATATTTTATCATATTTTTAGAGTAGGATTGGGGCTCTTGCCACAAATTTTGATTGCTGGTTTTCGTTTTCTTTTTTGAGTTTGGCCTGGTCGTATTCCAAGTTTGTTTTTTTTTACTTATAAATGTACTTACTTTTCACTAAAAATTTACTTTTTAAAAAATTACGAAATACAATTGCGATTTAAATAGGGATAGTGCGGTATCGGTATAATCTGTATTTATTGGTTTTTTTGCCATATCGGTATCGGACCTCTGTAAGGCTACCGATACAGATATTCGTTACAGAAAGACAAAACCGTCTTCCCTGCATAACGTGATACCTAGCGCGGTAAAAGCAACAACCAAGTGAGAAAAGCAAAGCTATTTGCTCAGTTTGTAATGAAAATGTACAAATGATAGTTCCGACGCTCGTAAGTTTTACAACAACCAACTCAAAATCTGACCGAGATGATGAATGTACTGAAGTCATAAGTAGAGTAAAAATACTGTCATTGCTGCACAGAACTTCTTGGATAATCTCAGTAGTTGGAACCAAAACAAGAAGCCGAACTTGCATTTGTATGGAAATTAAACTTTTAGTAGTTTTCTTTTTTATTATCGGTATCGGAATCGGATAACATCGGATCGGATCGGTTGACCCTTCATCGGTATCGGATCGGATCGGTAAAAAGTCATATCGGCCGATCCCTAGATTTAAAATCGCAAATCGCCCAGCCCTATTGGCCACCCATGACATTTTTGGGAAGAGAAGGGTACTGTGATGTCTGATGCTCATATCGACTGTAGCATGTAAAAGATCTTATACATAGCCGATTTAATTACCTAGCAAAATTGTCCCTCTAACCTTCTGGCACCATGACAATAGACAAAGTTTTCACATTAAAAAAAACTGATGTGACAACAAAGTTCGTTACAGTTCATACTGTGAAACAAACTCGTTCTTAAAAAATGCTTACAAAGTACAATTTCGCTCACTTTCACAAAGAAAACCACCACAAAATCTTGCAAATTTTCGACAACCTGCACCTGTCTTCATTAGGGATTTCCTATATTACAGAACTAGCTTGATCACTTTAGCGTTTTTGAATTTTGCCGGCACTGTAGCCTCCAGTAGGCTACTTGTAGAACTGGCAGTTTTTCTCACTCTTTTCAGCTCCAACTGATGAATAAGCTGCTCGCACAAAGTAGTTGCTCACCAAGAGAGAAATTCTTGGGAATATTCATTAACAGGGGTCGAAATATTCGGATGCACACGGGCAAATTGCACTCCGAAATCGCACTTTGCACTCCAGAAGCAACTCTTGGGAGTGCAAAATTGCACACCAAAGTTGAATTCTTCATAACTTTTGAACCACACACGCTAGAGACTTGCGGTTTGCGGCATTTTAAACAGCTTGAAATTAGATTTCCTGTTACACCATTCCTTCCAAATAAGTTACCCTCCATTTTTTACTACATTTGATTAAACTATGTGTATAGGTTTTTCAGTTGAATCGTGAAGTTAAGTCAGTTTTAAGCAAAGTGCAGGAAAACCGTACATATGATTGAGATGCTGAATGTTAGAATTTTCAATGGCTATAAAATACGAGACCACAGTGTTGGTTTACATTTTGGTTTTGCACTCCAAAGACTTTTTTTGCACCCCAGTAACAGGTTTGGAGTGCAAATTTGCACCTGGTTCAAAATTTGGAAAGTCGACCCCTGCATTAGGGTACATTCTTTTCATGCAGCTGGATGGCGATGGACGATGCAATCCACACGTCCAGCGTACCCACGAATTTCTCTCTGGGTGAGCAAAGATGCGAGTAGCTTACTCGTCAGTGGGAACTGGAAAGATGGAGAAAAACTGATAGCTCTACAAGTACTTGAAGGCTCGGTGGCGGAAAAATTCAAACATGTAAAGTGACCAAGCTAGTGCTGTGATGTAGGAAGTCCGAACTAATCTCCTTTTCGCCTGATGAAATAAGCTGCAGGCTGTCAAAAATTTGCAAGTCTTGGTTGTGTAATTGAGCGAAATTTTACTTTGTAGCATTTTCTACGAATGTGTGCGAGCGTATTAAATTAAAAATTAATTATACTTTGGCCCTAGAGTTAGTATGTTTCCAACAAAGCAATATTCCATTTATCATGTCAAAAAGATGAAAAGGCAACATGGAATTTAGAGTTAAAGACTATAGAAATTAAGGATCGACCGAGACAGAAAAATACCGATGAGATCCAATACCGATTTTTTTTCTCCCACTCCGATCCGATACAGTTACCAATTAAAAAAAACAGTCAAAGGGTCAAAAAGGCAAACTCATATTTCATTCTTAAAACGGTATGCAAGAAAAGTAAATTTCTATTTTTTTTTTATCAGTAGTGTCAGATCCGCAGGTGTACCTTCGACCGTAAACAAACTGCAGATAAGCCTAATTGCAAGAAGCCACCCTAAATATGACAACACACGTGCGTTGAACTGCTGTGCAGATGACTTCATGCAATACAAGCGATGGTATGCAGGAAAGGTTTCTCTCAAACTAAGCCGAGTAGCCAGCACGCACGGAAGTTCGTCATATCGGCTAAAGTATCGGTAAATAAACACCGATACAGATATACCAAAAAAAAACGATAATATCGGTACATTCCGATACCAATATCAGTCTAACCCTAATAGAAATGTTTCGCTAGTGTGACCTCTTGTCTGGATTGCGTCGACCTTGCATCTTGCCCGTATATCCTAAGCTTATTAAAACTAACCTCAGTTGTTTGCCAAAATCATCTTCAACGTTATCATCATCCCAGTTATCCTCCCACACGTTGACATCCTCCTCGTCCTCGGCTTTTCCGGTCCAATCTAAAAACATAAACCTAGCATGTTAAATCACTTGAAATCGTGGTAGGGTTCTACTTGATTACTGATATCTCTATCCCCTTCCCCAGCCCTGGTACGTACTTATTTTCCACATGAAATTTGACTGAAAAAATGTCAATCCAGTAGCAGTCGTTGCTGTGCCAGCCCAAAGCATAGTTGTAAATCTAAGCATGCACCGCAAACCTAAACTCTGCAGCTGATAGGCTATGGTTCCCAAGGTCACACTATTAGTGTCAATCTATTGCTAGTCACCTTTTTGGAGAGAACGATAAACACAAGCAGTCAACAGATGGATTTCATTCAAAAAATTGAGAGTGGCGACCGATTGCCTAACAGACTGTAACAACATAAACTTGGCCTAGGCTCAAACAATGTTCAATATGATACTTGGGCCTACCGATGCACATTTAGCTGCGATAACACTAACTTCGCAGCAAATAACTTTTCACCTTGCAGGCGTGGTGCAAACATTCCACTGGAACACAGTTTTGCTTATAGGACAATTTTTAGCCCGTACTGCATGTACTTCTAATACAGTAGCTGGCGCTGTGCTTTTGACCAATGTTAAGAGTTGACGTTGA
>JAHWFP010207751.1:0-41465 GCA_023313725.1 Lithobius niger | reverse complement strand
AGAGCAGGTTCGTTACCCGGCTGTTGGCGTTCGGCCAAGTTCCGGTATAGATGGAAGTTGACTAGACGCCAATCAGCTTATGTAACTGCAAGGTGCACCATGAGTGTTCAATCATGTTGCGCCCTGCTATTCGTAAATAGCGTGTTACACGTGAGGCAACCTCAAGGGTGTGCCCTCGTTCGATCATCATGCCTCGATTTTATTTTATTTGTTTTGCATCCTCCTTAGACAAAACTAGAAAACTGTCAAAGAAAACTCGCTAAGTGGTGTTTCCCTATTCGTGGCCTTCCGTACAGTCAACGGTTTTTCTGACTTAAGCTCCGTAGCCGAATTTGTCCAATGCGCGACAGTATGTCGCAGTCAGTTGAAGGCCGCCGTGGATAAATTTTGGCCGAATTTCTGCCGTTTTGGTAATTTTTGACCGATTTTGACATTCCAGTACACCATTTATTCTACTTGATTCCAGTACACCATATTAATCGTCTCGATCGATCTGGCTATCTGATCTGATCTGGCTATTAGTGGAATAGCCAGATCAATAGGATAAAGCACTGAAAAGTTTTTCAGTAAAAACCACTAAACATGTGGTATTAACCATATGATAAAAAAAAAAGATAGCTGCAGACAATTTTTTTTTGACAATTGGTGTCACAGACGGTGGCAGGAAGTTCTGTTTCTGGGGGCTTATTTTCCCACATTTTTTGAAAGGTACGACAGGGGCGACCTTATTCAACTCCTTACTAATTTCTGTGACTTCGACAATCGACTCTTCCTCAATGTTTTTTCGAAACTTCAACTTCAGTCGTGGTCACAGTCTCAAGCTACAGGTTCTGACTTTTAGACTCAACTGCCGCTTTTGCTTTTTCACTGAGCGTGTGGTGCTCCTGTGGAACAGCCTGCCTAAGTGTTGTTTCTGCTCCCTCGCTAAATAGCTTTAAGTTTGATGCTTGGCAGGTTTGATCCCTGTTTGTAGGAGAAGGGTTGCCTTTGAGTCTCAGCTCGGCACCGTCACTTAACTTTATCGTCATGCCCCGCTTGATTTGATTGTGAGGTTTTAGGTTCGCTGATTTTATTGTTATAGTGGTTTAACGAAAATGGAGAACGGCTCATTTACTAAAGCTTTGGTTACTCATATTTAAGGACCCGTACTTTATGCGATTTTGCGAAATCGCAAAATTCGCAACTTGTTTACTAAGAAGAATTTTGACCCCATTTTTCAATTGGGGAGATGTACGCCATTTGATGAAGACAAAAATGAAAATATGCGATCGCAAACTTTGCATTTTCCCCGCAATATTCGCAATTTTTGCCCGAATAAATAAATTGTGACTGACTTTTCACCAAAATTTTGTTAACTTTGCAGTAAAATAAAGCCTTCTGTTCATTACTGGCAGTAGTTTTGAAATGGAATTTACATTTTTTAAACTTTATTCATATTGTACATCACTTAGGAGTCCTATTTTAAGCTATTTTCTGTTAACAATTTTGTGATGTTTTTTTTGTTGCAAAATTTAGCAAATCTCGCAACATGTTGTATCGCAAAATTAGCTTCCTCCACCGCACATTTTAAAAATTCTCGCAACAAATATTATCGCAAAATTTTGCTTTAAAATATCGTGGAAAGTACGGGTCCCTACTCATATTACAGGTAAAACAGCAGCTAGGTCCGCGAAAAAAAATTGGAAAATAAAACCACACCTTTGGAGAAAAATTATTGGTTATAGAGAGAAATCTATTTCAAAACAGCCACGCGTTTTTATGTTATCTTTTTACTTCTTTGTTGAATTGCAAAACATAATCAAATTATAGTTTGAGAAATATCAAAAATGCAACAATAGTGTACAGAAATGTTCCATGGCCTCCCAATAACCAACCAACCCACAACTTCCCAGCAACCAACTGATGCACCCCACTAACTATTTTACCAGGTTACGACGGATTTTTAACATACAACAACATCAAAAATACTTTGTCGAAAGTAGCAAATGGATTCGTATTAGCTTCTTGCATTTTGTTAATGTTAAACATGAATGTAGGGCACGGTAAATTTTTAAAACGGGTGAGTTGGTACGACAGCACGTGCCTGAAAACAAAGAATTCTCTTAGCGTGGCCTGAAAATTGAAATTCCCCCTCCCCCCAAAATTATTACTTCAGGTAATATCAGTCAATATTTGCAATAAAGTGAAAAGAGTCATGGCCATAATTCAATACTAACAAATAAACGAATATATATTTGTTATTTGCTATAAACAATATTTAGAGGCTACCATGTGGACCAACAAAAAAATTCTTTATCTCCCCCCTCCCCCCTTTATTTGTGTGCTTCCCTGTAGCGCTTGTTTTTTTTTTTTTGAGGAAAGAAAACTTCGGGAAATAGGATTAAATGAACGGAATTGTGGAACAGCCTTTAAGTGCACTGTTTTCGGGAAGGGGGGGGGGGGGCACAATTGGGAGTAATTTTAACATGAGTAGGGGGCAGGGAACTAGGAATGCGTCGAGTACGTTTCACTTTTTTGTGGATTGGTTTGATTTTTTTTTTAAGAAATCCAAAAAGTTATTACAGAAGCAGCGCTATCTGGTAAGGTTCTGGTTCTGGAAAGTGGTAGGTTAGGTTCGACACTGAACCGGTCATCGAGACAATTAGTTTTCTCCAGATGTTGTGAGCCTAAAAAAGTGATCCAGCGAAAATAATCCCCTAGTTCAAATAAAGTAAGTTAGAGAGCTGTAAGTCATCTTTTTTTTTTCGATTTCTATACCCAAACGCATGCTTTTTTTGTTCGACAATCTATACACGGAAGCTTACGAAACGGGGGGCAGCAAGTTTTCTGGTCAGGTACACACTGTATCCTGCTCACGAAGCTAGACAGCTAGCCATTTTTTATATATAGTAGGGGAAATATATGTCGATTTTTCGCTAAACCCAAAACAAACTGCAAGAAAACGTTTTTTGACTGTTTTCCGTAGCTTAAGGTATGTAAAATGACATACCAAAAGTAGGCAAAAATCGGAACCCCAGAAACCGCCGCCAGTTTGTAAAAATGGCAGAAATTAGTGCCAAATTTTGGTTTTTCCAATTTATCTCCTGAACGGAGACTTGTACACGAAAATTTCAAGAGAGCAAAGTTAAAAGAGAATTAAATTTCCCAAAAGAAAGGCTCTTATCATTTTTCATGTACACTGAACCATTACCGAGTTACATCCCCTTGCATCCGGCAAACCTCCCGCCATCAATGGTGGTGGATCATTTTCAAATTTCAACTGTTATTCTGACGTTTATAATTTAGGTGGACGACTCCAATTTTATTCATTCGAAAGGTGGGAATGTCTTCTTTGCATCTAGGGTAAATAAAAGGGTTCATCATTGCTATGGACCGATCTATGCCCATTTTATTGTAGGCTGGTATCACAGTCACCGTTTGATTATTCGCTCATTTTCAACTTTCAACTGCTATTCTGACGTTTATAATTTAGGTAGATGACTTCAATTTGATTTTGAAATGTGGGCATGTCGCCTTTGCATCAAGGGTAAATAAAAGGGTCTATCATTGCTGGGGAACGAGCTATGCCCGTTTTAATGGGGGCTGGTATCACAGTCACCGTTCAATTTTTCGCTTATTTTCAACTCAACTGCAATTCTGACATTTCTAATTCAGGTGAATGACTCCTATTAGATTTATTCGAAAGGTGGGAATGTCTTCTTTGTATCAAGGGTAAATAAATGGGTTTCTTTATTGCCAAAACAACTTAACCTGATAATTTTAGCATTACATTCCTCGAATGTGATGTTCCCCTGGAGGTTTCTTCCGGTGCGCAGACGCCTGCTTGCATATCCCACTGCGCATGCGCGGCGCAGTCCTCCATTATAAAAGCAAGAGCGCAGACGCTTTCGGCATTCAGTTTCCTACAGAGGTGTCTCCACACCACCTCGCGCTGACATTCCCGCCCCGCCTTTCGCACGGAATTTGGATTACCGAAGATGGCCGCCGCTGCTGACGCTCCTGTCTTATCTGCTGCTCTCCCTCATCCTCTTGCTCCCTTCGCTCTTGGCGACTGCTGGATCTTTGCTCTCGACTTCGCCGCCACAGAGCAGATCATCCCTGCACCTTTCACCGACACTCCCTTCGGCCATGACAACGCCCTTTCAGTCTCCCCTTCAGGCCGGCCAATGTACCCCACCGATCGAACCCATGGATCTCTCTTCCCTTCGTCATAGCTTACAACTTGCGAAGGACAATTACCGTGAAGCTAAAAGAAATCTCATTCGAGCCACAGCTCTTTCACCTGCCCGGAATTCTCCGTTAGACATCTCGTCAAACTCTTCACACCTGGGCTGCTGTGTCACATGTAGCGAGGTTCATGACATCGTCCTTAACGCCGTCCGCACGATGAAAGACAACCCAATGCCACTGCCATCTTGCACGTCTTCTGCCCGTCACGCCCGTACTCAAGATTGGGTCGCCTCCACTTCGAGCCATGAAAGCCATAAACGATGCGCTCCTTCCCCTTCGGGTATTTGAAGAAACGAAGGAACTCCCTTCCGCACGCAACTCAAGGCCCTTCGCTGCCGTTACTGCCTCCTACGTCGGCTGCACAGACAGTCCCTTCGTCCGCCACACTTCCTACACCTGAAAGACGAATTCACTTCCTGGACGACTCGGCCGATGATCCGACTTTGCCTCTAGCTGCGCTTCTCAAGACAGTCGAAGAAACGGTTCCAGATTGTTTTCTTTTTAAACCATCGCAATCTGCAGACACACCAGTCATTAATCGAGGCTTAAAGACGGGGTTCGGCTTTGCCCTTTGGGCAAAACCATGTAACCTTCTCGGCCAATCAACGACCCTTCTCACTTCACTCCTTCGCAACGAAGGCTCCCTCATGGGCAAGGGTGACCCACTCATTCTAGATAAACAACCTCCCGCTCCATGTCCAGGCCGTGAGAACAGCTTCTTTCATCCATTCGGCGACGGCGCCGCAAAGCCAAACAATTTTGACACCTATTCCGAATGCGAGTTCCTGTGCAGCGTAATCAAGATGGACTTCGGCTCCGCTCTCTCCATCCCCAAGAAGGCTGAAATCCCAACTTTTGTTCTATTCGAAAACGACAAATATCTTTGACTAAGCCTTCAGGCAGCCTCCCAGGGTGACGTCCTTAACACTGCGGTCAACGCCCTGTGTGAGAAACTCTGCGGATTTAAGCCCGGAAGAGATACGTAACCTGTCATCTCTAATCTCACAGCTCTTTCAGAAAGCAAGCTTCGCAACTTACCACTCCTTAAACTGGACAACCAGGGCCCTATTCAACAACACCCTGCTCCTTCGGGAAATCTTTCATCCGCCAACAACCTTAACGTCTTCACCCGTCACCGTCTCCGCAACCAACCAATTCATGAAACGGACACCTTATTCCGTGGTCTCGTCCCGACGCTGGCTCCACACTTAGACATATCAAGGAAACCAAAACCACGAAAACAAAACCCTTCATCCAATCGCCCCTTTCAGAAAAACAGACAGGCCAATCCCCACCCTTCGGACGAATGGAACAAGGTCACAACGACAGCACCCCCAGCTCGCACGAATGACAACACGTCCTTTCAGCCGAGAAACCAACAGTCCTTTCGGTCCGACTCCTCTCGCTCCCGCTCCGGCCAAAAAAACCAACAGAAGCGAGCCGCAACCCCCGATCGCAGAAGCTGCCACTCGTCACCAGGGGGAAGGAGTTCCTTTCGCAAGAATCAACAATGACGCCTCCACCTCTCCTGTCCTGCCTTCCAGTCGGCGCAAGACTCCGCCACTTATTCCCGGCCTGGCAAAAACTAATCCTCAACACGGAGGTTGTTTCGATTATCAAACATGGCTTCCGACCAACACTCCTAGTTCGACCTCCACTAAAATCCTCCCCACCGTGGAAGTTTTCTCCTCCGACCACAGAATCCCTTTCGTTCGAAGTCTCGGATCTCCTTCGCAAAAATGCAATCAAAGAATGCCACAAACCAGGTCCGGGTTTTTACAGTACATTTTCACCCGACCAAAGAAGTCAGGAGGCTCCCGTCTAATCTTCAATATGAAACCTCTCAACAAGTACATTCACAACGACCACTTCAAAATGGAAACACTAATCCATTCGCCTTTCGTTCAAACAGGATGACTGGACAGTCTCAATAGACCTGGAAGATGCCTACCTTCACGTCCCCCTTCATCCGGCAATCGCCCATCTCTTCCGCTTCATTTACGACCGAAGGGTCTACGAATTCCGCTGCCTTCCTTTCGGACTGAATGCTTCACCCAGAATCTTCACAATGATATTAAAACCTATCCTGGCAAACCTCCACCAACACCAAATCCAAGCCAGCGCATATCTAGACGACTGGACCCTCAACAACCCGGACCCCCACACTCTGGAACTCAACAGAGACAAGACCATCTCCCTGCTAAACCATCTGGGCTTCAGAGTGAACTACGCAAAGTCATGCCTTTCACCCGCACAAACATTCACGTTCCTAGGAGCTTCTTTCGATCTACTATCGGCTAAGATCGCACTCACCAGACCGCATCGAAGATCTCCTTCAACACATCCGTCTCTTTCACAGCCAAGCCAACTTCACTCCCAGGAAATTAAACTCCCTCATAAGAAAGATGGACGCAATGGCGAACCTCGTTCCCTACGGACGATGGATGGTCAGGACCTTTCACCACCACCGGATAGACAACTGGTCCATCAACCAGAAACACCCCGACAAGCCAGGACCATTCAACAACGATTTCCCCTTCGAAACTCTCTTGTGGTCGTCCGATGTCACAAACCTTTCGAAGACACTTCTCCTCCATGAACCACCCCCCGATCTCCTCATCTTCACGGACACATCCAAAGCCGGTTGAGGCGCACACCTAAACACCAGGAAGTTTCGGGTCTCTGGCCAACATCCTGCAAAGACCACATCAACATTCTCGAGCTCCATGCAATCCTGCTAGCCCTTCGACACTCCCCTCCCTTTAATCCAAAACAAGGTGATCCAGGTCCAAGCTGACAACACAATAGCCCTGGCTTACATCAGAAAGGAAGGTGGAACAAATCAAGATCCCTTCACACCATAACTTCCGAAATTTTCAACCTTTGCATTCCAAACAACGTCACCCTACTGCCACTTCATATTCCAGGCAACAGAAATGTGATTGCCGACTCTCTCTCACGCCGGAACCCACCGACTGGCGAATGGTGCGTCAAGAAATCCATTTACGAATCTCTCTTCAGCATCTGGGGCACTCCGATGGTGGACCTGTTTGCCACGAAGCACAATGCCAGACTTCCCCACTACATCAGTCCGATTCCGGACGAAGGAGCAATAGCTGTAGAAGCCCTGACATTTCCATGGCACAACCTGTTTGCCTACCTCTTCCCCCCGTTCAAGCTACTTCAAAAAATAAAAGAAAGCCAGAGCCTGTTTCTACTAATAGCCCCCTATGGCCATCAAAAGCATGGTTTCCTCTCCTGCTAGACCTGGTAGTCGACACTCCAAGAAGTCTACCCCTTCTTCCAGATCTTCTGTCACAACAGAAAGGATCAAAATTGCGCCCGAACCTTGCAAACCTCAACTTACACGGGTGGCTACTATCGTCAAACTCCTCAAGAAGGCGTATTGCCTCAAAAGCAACAAGAGACTCTACCAACCGCATTTACGACAGCCACTGGTCAAAATGGATTTGTTGGTGTATCAAAAAACACATTAATCCAATCGACCCCCCTTTGCCCGACCTCCTGAAATTCTTCTCTCACTTATTTAACATCGACAAACTAAAAGGGCTCCACAATCCTGGGCTACCGCTCCGCCCTTAATTCAGTCTTCAAAGCAGCAAACAAAACCAAATTACTAGATGACTACCGCATTTCAGCATTACTTCGATCCTTTGAAAACGAACAACCAACAACAAGACGGACCGTAACCGACTGGGACCTTTCCCTCGTCTTACAATCCTTCATGACAGAACCATACGAACCGATGCAGGACAGCTCCCTTCATCTCATGACCTGGAAAACTGTCTTCGTTGTAACCCTGGCAGCCAGCCTACGATGTTCTGAAATCCAAGCCCTTTCAGCAGATCCAGCCTACTGCATCTTCGGTCCAAACTTCTCCTCAGTAACTCTGCACCCAAGAGCATCTTTCAGAGAAAAAACTCAAAAGACCCTCCGAACCATCAAAACCGATTACGTTTCCGGCCCTATCCAACATTGTAGGCAACGAACCAGATCGTCTCCTCTGTCCAGTTCGAGCACTACGCTTTTACTTAGCCCGCAACAACATGAGGACATCCGCAAAGGCAGAAACCAACTTTTCCTCCCAGTTGATCCACAAACCGGCGAAACTTCAGCCGCCATAATATCCCGTTGGATCAAGAAAACTATCGAAGCAGCTTACGACAAACAAGACGAGCGCAAGAGCATGAGAGTAACGGCACATGAGGTTAGAGCGATCTCCACATCTTGGGCCCACCACAACGCCACCCCAATCGAAGAAATCTTGGCAGCAGCATCCTGGTGTCACCAATCAACCTTCACCTCCCACTACCTGAGGGACATGTCAAGGGAAGAAACAGGACTACACCGGCTGGGACCAATCATCGCAGCCAGAACCATGGTCATGCTCCCGTAAGCACTCAGAAAGAAGCAGAAGCAAGCCATCCAGAGGGAAGCAAGACCTCAAAACAACGGTCCTTTTCAGGACCACCAATCCCTACGAAAGAGATCCAAATTCCTGTTTCCACACTGTTCTGAATAAAGTGCAATTTTTTCTCTTCCAGATAAAAAATTTGGGGGCTAAGCCTGCTTGCATCCTGGGGCGCCCGTCAAGGCGGTGCCAGCCACCAATTTTACTAATGCTAGCTAAAATTATCAGGTTAAGTTGTTTTGGCAATGAAAAAAAAACTTTTTGCCGGCCCCATATTGAGAGTAAAATGAATGCCGAAAGCGTCTGCGCACCGGAAGAAACCTCCAGGGGAATATCACATTCGAAGAATGTAATGCTAAAATTATCAGGTTAAGTATGTTTTAGGCAAAAAGAATCCATTTTTAGCCGGCCTGGCTGGGGGCCGGCAAAATGTTCTTTATCATTGTTAGGTACCGACCTACACCCTTTTTACTTGAGGCTCGTTTCACAGACACCGTTTGATTTTTCGCTCGCTGACGGCTTTTAACTGCTATTCTGACGATTCTAATTTAGGTGGACAACTTCAATTAGTTTCATTCGAAAGATGGGAATGTATTCCTTGCATCAAGGGTAATTAAAAGGCTCTCCCACTGTTAGGGACTGAGTTACGACCATTTTACTAGTGGCTGGTATCACAGCCACCGTTCAAATTTTCATTCATTTTCAGCTCTCAACTGCTGTTGCGAAGTGTCTAATTTTTGTGGAGGACTCTAATTATATTCATTCGAAAGGTGGGAATGTCTTTTTTGCATCAAGAGTAAATAAAAGGCTTTATCTTTGTTAAGGGACCGAGCTACGCCTTTTTTACTAGGGGCTGGTATCACAGTCACCGTTCGATTTTTCGCTCATTTTCAACTTTAAACTGCCATCCGCCCTTTTGTAATTTAGGTGGGTGGCTCCAAATAGGCTTATTCAAGGGTGGGAGAATATCTTCTTTCGAGTGAATCTAATTGGAGTCGTCCACCTAAATTATAATCGTAGAACAGCAGTTGAAAGTCGACTGAGTGAAAAATCGAACAGTGACTGTGACACCAGCCCCTAGTTAAAAGGATCTACCAATGATAAACCCTTTTAATTACCCTTGATGAAAAGAAGACATTCTCACCTTTCGAATGAATCTAATGGAGTATGCAAGTGAATGTAACTCGGTAACGGTTCAGTGTACATGAAAAGTGATAAGAACCTTTTCTTTGGTTAATTTAATTCTCTTTAACTTTGCTCTCTTGAAATTTTAGTGTAGAAGTCTCCATTCAGAAGATAAATTGGAAAAACCGAAATTTGTCACTAATTTCCGCCGTTTTTCCAAAATGGTGGCGGTTTCTGGGGTCCGATTTTTGCGTACTTTTGGTATGTTATCCTACATACCTTCTACGGAAAACAGTCATAAAACGTTTTCTTGTAATTTGTTTAGGGTTATGTGTCATATTTACCCTACTAATACAGTAACTTGAAAACCGGGGTGGGGACTTTTTTAAGGGCCCAAGAAAACAATAAATAAAAATAAAGCATTCGCCTCAAACTTCTTTAGATTATGGTTCAAGATACGATTCTTTGTAATTTGCTATAAATTGATTCAGTGGCTAAGGCATCTTTCTAGTCGTCGGCACAGAAATTTCTACTACCTGTAAATTTTTGATTGCATTCAGTTCCTGGGGCTCTCTAATGTCTTGAGGTTTTTCGCTCTCTAGATCCGGCCAGTGCGCAACCCCACTGTGCATGCATCACCATGCGCAGCCTGCCTATAAAAGTAGGTGGCGCAGCCAAATGGCTATCTCTTTTCCTCAAACTCTCCATTGTAGACGATCGCTTTTGCTCTGGATCCAGCATTCGCCATTCGCAAGTGTTCGCCCAAGTCAAGCACTCGCTGTTCGTCACGTTCGCCAGCATCCAGTGCTGCCTCCTGTCAAGACAAGCGTTCGTTTTGCATTAATCGTCCATCGTTCACCTAAGCCAAGCATTCGGATTGAGCGCCAACCCTCGCATTTTCTCGCTGATCCTGAAACCAATCCTAAGCCACCTCTATCGCCACCAAATCACAGCAAACTCATTTCTCGATGACTGGTTCCTAAACAACATCAGCTCCGTCCAACTAGTCCGGAACAAATCTTGCTCGTTAAACCTACTACACAAACTTGGCTGCAGAGTAAATTGGAAGAAATCTCGTCTTCACCCCGCTCAAACCTTCACCTTTCTAGGCATAAGCTTCAACCTACAGAACGCGATCGTGACCCCAGCAACGGAGAGGATAACCGACCTCTTAACTGACAGTAAAACTTTCTCCCTCTCAACCACCCACTCCCTAACCTCCCTTAACTTCCTCAAAGGCAAAACGACTCAATGGCCGACCTCCTACCTTATGGCAGGTGGATGTTTCATCCCTTCCATCACTTCTGCATCGACACCCCTTCCCAACTGCAACGACCATGCCTTCCGACAGCAACTTACTGTTATCAGGTTTCCCCGAAACAATTTGAAATTTGGTCTAGGGGTATGATTCTCGCTTCGGGTGCGAGAGGTCCGGGGTTCAAATCCCGGACAGGCCCCCATTTTGTTATCAGGTTTCCCCGAAACAATTTGAAGTTTTAATTATCAGACGGGAAGTAAAGGATTGGGAGTGTCGCCTGTAATCAATGGGGAGGGGGTAGTTGGTTGCAGTAGGATAGCAAAATAAAAGAAACTCTTGTAACTAATGACTATCGAAGGGAAAGGTACCAGCTCACTAGCATAAGATTTCAAACACATTTATTTAAAAAACATGAAACTCGCTTGGGATTTTACACAATACTATTGAAGAGGTGCGTTCAACGCTTATACAGAGTTAACTTAGGCTTACGACGGAATTTCTCATAATAAGTTACACAACTCAAATTACATATCACTTGCCTGAATTCGAAGGAGGTTTTTGAAGTACAGGTTCACAACGATGATTCACAAATCGACAAACAATTCTGCAGTTCGAGTCCCTGTACAACAGACAGTTCGCTTGGAGTTGTACTTGGTAAAATTCCACACCAGCGTTGCAACAAGCCTGGTTGTAAAAATGAGACGCATCCAATTCAAGTTTGACGTCACGGCAACCTTCCGTCTGTCCTTGACGGGTCCGCGCGAGTGAGTGAGTGCGGGCAGTTCAGTGCATTGAGAGATTCTCAGTTGTTGATGCCGCCGGCGGTATTTATATAAGCCAGCCAGGATGGCGTATTTACATGAAGAGTTTCACATAAAAAATAAAACGGGAATTAATATTTATAATTAATAATTACACAAATCTATATAATAAAATTAAGCATGAGTACAAAATAAAAATATTTCCATCGCAATCTTATTAGAAGTTAAGTGTTCCCACTGTGCACGAGTAGCATGCCCTGACGAGTCCCGGTGACGTCATAAATCATGACATTACCTTGGAACTGCCTTCATTGGAGGATGGACATCTACAGCCTATCCAAGACAGTCCCCCTACACGAGCCTTCTCCTGCTAACGGATGCATCCCTGACGGGATGGGGAGGGAGGGCACACATTCAAGACCTCGAAGCTTCCGGGACTTGGCTCACGGCAAAGACGAACACATCAACACACTCAAATTGAAAGCAATCTACAACGCCCTAAATCACTTTCGTCCATTAGTAGCAAACAAGATTATCCAAGTCCAGGCCGACAACACCACTGCAGTGGCTTACATCCGTAAAGGAGGAGGAAACCGATCACGGACCCTTAACCTGATCACATCTGACATCTTCAGCCTTTGTCAGGAACTCAACACAACTCTCCAACCACTCCACATTCCTGGCAACCGGAATGTCATAGCAGATGCCCTCTCCCGCAACAAACAACCATCAGGGGAGTGGACTCTCAAAACATCAATCTGCAAATCTCAGATCAGCATCTAGGGCAAGCCAATGATCGACCTCTTTGCCATGAGGCACAATGCCAGACTTTCCTAATTTGTCAGCCCAGTCTCGGATGACCTGGCTTGTGCAGTCGATGCCAAATGGCACCCGTACTCCATAATCTTTTATCTGCACGGGTGGCTACTACCATCAAACTCGTCAAAGAGGCAGAAATTTTTGAAGAACAGGCCACCAGAATCGCCAGAAAAGCACTTAAAAATTCAACCAACAAAATCTACAACAGCCACTGGGAAAGATGGTTTCATTGGTGTAGGCGACAGAAGGTTAATCCAATCAATCCCCCTATGCGAGAACTATTAGTCTTTTTCACCGACCTTTTCAAAGATGGAGTAAAAGGTTCTACCATACTTATCTACCGCTCGGCATTGAATTCGGTCTTCAAAGCGGCTGGAAACAAACACTGAAGATTTTCGCATCTCTACACTACTGAAATCTTTTGAAAACGAACATCCTTCCGTCCACAAAACTTTCCCTCAATGGGACCTCCCGCTCGTCCTAGAATCACTCATGAAATAACCATACGAGCCAATTCAAACCTGCCACACCAATCATCTCGCAAGGAAGACAGCTTTTCTATCATCACGAGTCTTCGAAGCAGTGAAATGCAAGCTTTCTCAGGTGGCCCTGCTTACTGCTACTTCGACAACTGTAAATTCATCCATCTAAGGCCCCGTCCAGACTTTCGCGCGAAGTTCCAGAAACCCTTTGAACCATCAAAGCCAATCATAATTCTAGCACTCACAAATATAATTGGCGATGAACCCGAAAGAACACTATGCCCCCTGTTCGGGCCCTACGCTACTACATCAAGCATACAGCTGACCCGAATGCAGAAGAGGCCGACTCCAACTCTTTCTCCCTTTACCAAAGGCACCAACGTTACCTCAGCCACCATGATATCAAACTGGATCAAGAAAGTCATTGACACGGCATACGACGACCAAAACATTAGCTACAAAGACGAGACCGTCAGGATCACGGCGTACGAACTCACGGGCACTGTCAACCTCATGTGCATTTCACAACCAAGTCTCGATAGCTGAAATCCTCCAAGACGCATCATGGAGCAGCCAAACTGTCTTCACAAGTCACTACTTCAGGGACATGACAAGACAGCAAGATGGACTACATCGTCTGGGTTCCATTGTGACAGCCAGATGTGTCTTCCAACCCTCTTAAGCACATAATAAAAAAACGAAGACCTCCAGAAGACTGAAGCAAGACCCCTTCTCTAACAAAACGACCCCTGTTTAGCGCCATCACATCCTACGAAAGAGATCCAAATACTTGTTTCTGTTTTATTTAAATTAATAAAGTGCGAAGTTTTGAACGTTTGGGGGGAAACCAGTCTGCAACCCGGGGTAACTCGCCATGATGGTGCCCGCCACGAGGTCTACTGCTAATGCAATCAAATTAACAGGTAGTAGAAATTTTCGTACCGACGACTTAAAAACATAAATTTTTCCCGGGTCAAAATTGGTTTCTATCATCTAACCGAAAATTTATACCACCTGTAAATAACCATCCTACCTCCCCTGTTGAGCCACCATCATGGTTGACATATCGAGAGGAAAAGAGATGGCCATTTTGCTGCGCCTTCTACGTTTATAGGAGGGCTGCGCATGGTGACGCAGTTGGGTTGCGCACTGGCTGGATCTAGAGAGCGAAAAACCTCAAGACATTAAAGAGCACCAAGGAACTGAATGCAGTCAAATTTACAGGTAGTATAAATTTTCGGTTAGACGATAGAAACCAATTGTGACCCGGGAAAATTTTAGGTTCTAGTCGTCGGTAGAAAATTTCTACTACCTGTAAATTTAATTGCATTCAGTTCCTGAGTGCTCTTTAGTTGCTTGAGGTTTTTTCGCTCTCCAGATACGACCAGTGCGCAACCCTACTGCGCATGCGTCAATGCGCAGCCCTCCTATAAAACGTGACCGGCGCGACGGATGGCCATCACTTTCCTCAAGCTCTCGTCGAAGACGGATCGCCTCTCCAGCTGCATCAGCCCACCGAAAGTGCCCGACGTTCGCCGAAAGTCTTCAAGCCACGCTGAACTCATCCAAGCAAGGAAGACCTTCCCCAACTTTCACCGCAAGTTCAAGGGAAGAGGAACTTCACCATCAAGCTGACCTTCGCCGAACACCCTTTCGCCGAACGGACAAGCTTTCGCCGAACGTAGCAAGCCTTCGCCGAACGTTGGAAGCCTTCACTGAACGCTCATCTTTCGCCGAACGTGAGCACGCCTTCACCGAACACACAACTTTCGCCGAACGCATCAAGCCTTCGCTGAACGCTCAACTTTCGCGGAACAAAAGCAAGCCTTCGCCGAACGTGAGCACGCCTTCGCCGAACACACAACTTTTGCCGAACGCATCAAGCCTTTGCCGAACGCATACACGACCTTTGCCGAACGCAACAAGCCTTCGCTGAACGCTCAACTTTCGCGGAACAAAAGCAAGCCTTCGCCGAACGTAAGCACGCCTTCGCCGAACACACAACTTTCGCCGAACGCATCAAGCCTTTGCCGAACGTATACACGACCTTCGCCGAACGCAACAAGCCTTCGCCGAACGTGCTAACTTCACTGGACTTTCGCCGAACATAATGGACCCTCCTGTTCGACCTTGCCCATCGCCTCCGGCTAGCCCTGCCCCTGTAGACCCCAGCATCGTTGTTTTACCATCACCCACACAACCATCAACGTCTGCTGCTCCACTCGTCTCTACTGCTTCCCCCGTTCCATGTGGCCAACGTCTACAATCATCATTGTCTTCTTCCCCTGAACCCTCACTACATGACCACAGACCTTTGGATCTCTCATCTGTTGCCTCACGTCAACCTAGTCATCGTCAAGATGTACTTTCCCCAGATGAAATCCATCGCCTCTTACACCGTGCCAAAAAGGAATTTTCATACAAGACTGGATCCAACCCCGCTCCCTCCACGCATAAAGCTTCTTATGTTCATGACTGGATTACATCTTCTGACAAGGACTCTCAAAAGCGGAAATCACCCGTCCCTACTTCACCCTTATCAAGTAAGAAAAGACGCATTTCCTCTTCACTCGACCTTCAGACCCTGCTCAATGCTGTCCTGCGTCCTGATGACGGCCTTGACTCGGCGACTGTACTTGCCGCACACCACAGCAATCAACCACAAGTAAGCTTCGAGCGTCAACCACTCGACCCATATGACGACTCCCTTCAAGGCGACACTGATTCCTCAACCATTCCGATTTTTGACCTTCTCAAAGCTGTGGAAGCCATCATCCCGGACAACTACCTCTATAAGCCCGACCCGACCCCTGCTTCTACGGTAAACCGAGGACTAACTACAGGTTTTGGCTTTGGACTCAGGGAAAGAAACAACAAACAACGTGCCTGAATCGGCCAATCCACTACACTTCTTACCACCTTACTCAGGAACGGCGGATCCTTATTAGGCAAAGGAGAACCCTTGCAATTAGACAAAGAACCACCACCTCCTCGACCTGGCCGTGAATCATGGTTTTTCCAATCCTCCGGCGATGGCGCTGCAAACCCAAGGCTGTTTGAAACCTATCATCAATCTGAATTCCTTGCAACCGAAGCTAAGATGGATTTCGGAACCGCCATGTTCATCCCGAAACGTGCCGAAATTCCCACTGCTGTTCTTAAAGAAAACGACAGAATCCTTCGCCTTGGCCTTCGTGCCGCCTCGCAAGCTGACGTCCTTGCCACTGCCATTAACGCTTTATGCGAGAGACTAGCAGTTGAATCCAGTGAACGTGACATCAAACACCTCCATCTGCTGATCTCTGAACTGTTCAAGAAAATGTCCTTCGCCACCTTTCACAGTTTCAACTGGTTCACCAGGTCTCTATTTAACTCTACCTTACTTCTATGGGACATCGCTCTTAGCACCACAACTAACTTGAACACCTCAACCAAGCATGTCCTCCGCAACCTTCCTCTTCACGAAACTGAGACACTCTTCAGAGGATTAGTCCCAACTTTGGCACCTCATCTGGACATTTCTCGAAAACCTAAACCTAAACCAACTACTAGCCTCCTCTTTCGGAAAGCTCAACACAGCCTTGACACGGCCGCCCCTCCTCCACAACAGTCAGCCAAAACTCGCCCAAACCTTCCTACGACAACTCGCACTCCTTTCGTAACAGCAACCAATCCTTTAAACGCAGAAACAACCAAACCAACAAAAGGATACAACGTGGCACCACACGGGACAATCGCAGCAGATATTCCGCATCTTCTTCCAGAAGCAAATCCCATCGACGCCAATGACTACACCCACCACAGACCCGTAGGCGGTCGACTCCGGTTCTTCAAGCAAGCCTGGGAACGCATCACGTCCGACACCACAGTCCTATCCATAATCTCTCATGGCTTTCATCATTCATTCACAAACAATCCCCGCCTTCGAACTTCTCCTCCCTGGGAATTCGCAACAAAACCTTCAGATACCCTCACTTCAGAAATCGATACCCTTCTCGCAAAGGAAGCCATTCGCATCTGCACCGATCCCTCCAAGCCTGGCTTTTACAGCTCCGTCTTCCTCAGACCAAAGAAGTCAGGTGGAAATAGAATGATCTTCAACCTAAAGCCACTGAATCAATTCATGCACAACAGCCACTTCAAAATGGAAACTCTCGAAACTCTCCGACTCTCCCTAAGGAGCATGGATTGGACCATCTCAATAGACCTGGAGGATGCCTACCTTCACGTCCCACTTCACCCGGCATCTCTTCACTACTTTCGTTTTCTCTATCAAGAAACAGTTTACGAATTCCAAACTCTACCATTTGGACTAAATGCCGCTCCCCGAATCTTCACATCCGTCCTGAAACCCGTTCTCGGCCACCTCCATCGCCACCAAATCACTGCCAACGCCTTCCTAGATGACTGGCTCCTCAACAACCCAAATCCCCAACAATCCGAATGTTCACAATCCGATTCCTGCACAGCCTTGGATTGGGGATCAACTGGAAGAAGTCAAGACTAACACCTTCCCAACAATCCACCTTCCTAGGAGTAGATTTCGACTTAATCAAAAGCACTGTCACTCCCTCATCAGAATGGAAAACCGACCTACTTTTACATGGATGGGAACTACTGAAGTCACCATCCCACTCTCTCAGAACTCTGAACTCCTTCTTCGGAAAACTCGATTCCATGGCAAACCTCCTCCCGTACGGCAGGTGGATGACTCGCCCCTTCCACATTACCGAATCGACCACTGGGACACCTGTCACCCGACATCCAGGACAACCCTACCAACAAACGGAAGAGTTCCCATGGGAATGCCTACATTGGTGGATGAACGAAGCCAACCTAGCCAAAACCGTACCCCTCCACGAACCCACCCCAGACCTCCTGCTTCTCACGGATGCCTCCTTAACAGGATGGGGTGCCCACCTCCTGGATCACGAGATTGCCGGCATCTGGCCCCCAAACACTTCGGATCACATCAACAATCTCGAAATAAAAGCCATCTACAACGCCCTCGACCATTTTCGGCACCTTGTAGCAAACAAAATAGTCCAAGTCCAGGCAGACAACACAACCGCTGTTGCCTACATTCGCAAGGAAGGCGGAACTCGTTCTCGAACCCTACACCAGATCACCTCTGCCATCTTCCAACTTTGCCAGGAACTCAACACATCCATTCAATCTCTCCATATTCCAGGAAACCGGAATGTTATTGCGGATGCCCTATGTCGCAACAAGCCACCTTCAGGGGAATGGACCCTAAAGACATCAATTTGCGAATATCTCTTCAACATCTGGGGGAAACCCATGATCGACCTGTTCGCCACGAGGCACAATGCCAAACTTCCCCAGTTTATCAGCCCGATTCCGGACAACAAAGCCTGCGCCGTCGACGCTCTAACCTTCCCGTGGAAGAACCTTTATGCCTACCTCTTCCCACCCTTCAAACTTCTCCCAACCATTCTCACGAAGATCGAACAGACTCCTGGGACCTTCCTACTGATTGCACCGAACTGGCCTGCAGCCCCGTGGTTCCCTCAACTTCTGAACCTCCTCATAGATCTCCCAAGGAAACTTCCACACTGCCCAGACCTCCTCTCACAACAGAAAGGAACCAAATTCCACCCGAACTCCAAGACCTTACATCTGCACGGGTGGCTACTATCATCAAACTCATCAAAGAGGCTGGAATTTTTGAAGAACAGGCCACCAGAATCGCCAGCAAGGCTCTACGAAACTCAACCAACAAACTGTATAACGGACACTGGGAACGCTGGTTTCATTGGTGTAAGCGAAAGAAAGTTAATCCAATCAATCCCCCTATTCAACAACTCTTAGCATTTTTCGATGACCTCTTCAAAGACAACCTCAAAGGATCCACCATTCTGGTCTACAGATCCGCACTAAACACCGTTTTCAAAGCCGCAGGAAATCGACACCTTCTTGAAGATTACCGGATCACTTCCCTTCTAAAATCCTACGAAAACGAACGTCCCTCCGTGTATCAAAAATTCCCGAGATGGGATCTAACTCTGGTTTTAGAATCTCTAACCAAGAACCCTACGAACCTATTCAAACCTGCCACATTAATCACTTAACCCGGAAGACTGTATTCCTCACATCTCTTGCAGCAAGTCTACGAACCAGCGAAATGCAGGCTCTCTCAAATGACCCAGCCTACTGCTTCTTCTTTGACAACTCCAGGTTCATCCACCTCAGACCGCGACCTGACTTCCGTGCCAAAACTCAAAAACCTTCCGAATCCTCCAAACCGATAATCATTCCGGCATTAACAAACATCTACAACGAAGAACCGGAAAAAACACTTTGCCCCGTCCGAGCACTCCGATATTACATCAAACGAACAGCAGACCCAGAATGCCGCCGTGGTCGCCTACAACTATTTCTACCCTTCACCAAAGGGACCAACGTAACATCAGCCGCCATGATATTCAACTGGATCAAAACGGTAATCACTAAAGCCTACGAAGATGAAAGCATCAGTTGCACCGACAACAACATCAAAGTTACTGCACACGAACTAAGGGCACTTTCAACCTCCTGGGCTTTTCACAACCATGTCTCCATCGCTGAAATCCTTCAAGCCACTTCTTGCAGAAGCCAAACTGTCTTCACCAGCCACTACTTCCGTGACATGACAAGATAGGAAGGAGATGTACACCGCCTTGGCTCCATTGTAACTGCCAGAAGTGTAGTCAACCCCCCTTAAGCACTTTGCAACAGAAACGAAGACCACCAAAGACGGAAGCAAGTCGAAGACCCCTGCAAACGGATGCAAGACCCGTCAAACAAACGGCCCTTTTCAGGGCCACCACATTTTACGAAAGAGATCCAATATGACTGTTTCTGTTTTTATCTTAATAAAGTGCAAAGTTTTCGTTTAACTTTTGGGAGAACCAGTACGCAACCCGGGGTAACTCGCCATGATGGTGCCCGCCACCTATATTGACGAGGTCAACTGTAAATGCAATTAAATTTACAGGTAGTAGAAATTTTCTACCGACGACTAGAAACTTAAATTTTGGGGGGTTAAAATTAGTTTCTATCGTCTTACGAAAATTTATACTACCTGTAAATACCCACCATACCTCCCCTCTTGAGCCACCATCATGGTTGACATATCGAGAGGAAAGTGATGGCCATCCGTCGCGCCGGTCACGTTTTATAGGAGGGCTGCGCATTGACGCATGCGCAGTAGGGTTGCGCACTGGTCGTATCTGGAGAGCGAAAAAACCTCAAGCAACCAAAGAGCACTCAGGAACTGAATGCAATTAAATTTACAGGTAGTATAAATTTTCGTAAGACGATAGAAACTAATTTTAACCCCCCAAAAGTTAAGTTTTTTGTGATTAGTCTTATTTTTAAATTTGTATGTGATTTTTTTTTTTCAGGGGTGAATTGGAAAAGCAAGGATACAAGCTAGATGGCAACTGAATTATTGCTATTTACACCAATTCTGATTGTACCATCTGACTGTACCATCATTCACTTACAGTTAATTGAACTTTTCAAGTTGATCTGCATATGCGATTTAGTCTCATTAGTTCACACACATGTTGTCATCTTAAAGTGTAAATAAAGAACTTAACCGTTTTTTTTTTTAACTTGGAATGTGCATCTCGTTGTGGTTATTTTAAATTTGTGCTGCAGCAGCATTACACCTTAAAAAAGTATGCAAGTGTTACAAGAGCTTTTTTCTTACGAAATTAATGCCTTCTATACCACGAGCAACGGCTGTTTGCCATGATGTCATCATGAGTCATTCACTGACGAACGAAAATTTCCAATCTTTGGCCAGCTTAGTGGGCTAGCCCAGCCACATGATTCGGGCGTCACGGCAAACAGCCGTGGCATGTGGTTTAATTCCCTTTATAGTTGACTTATCGTATGTCTTGGCTCTTCTTCGTATATACAGAAAACCTGAACCGAAAAAAGCCGTGTGGTGTTTTACTTTGAAATATGGAACTCCTCACGCACAAGTCGTCCTATGTTTTGGACGTCCTGTTTGTCTTCATCAGGTGTTATTCTTGGCACTTTGATTCGATCATTCCTATGTGTCGCCTGGAAATTGCTATATCAAATTCCAGACAAAATGTATAGCAATCGAATCATTAGTTGATTGCTAATGTTGCTGGACCTGGTGGCATACATGCAAAATCTACCAAAATATCTGGTATCAAGAACGTAAAAATGTCTGATGAAAAGAGTGTTTTTAAGTGCAAGTGAGCAAAAAATGGAAGGATTTGTCAAATTTTGTCGGGTATCCTAGATACCAGAT
The DNA here is from genome assembly GCA_023313725.1 of Lithobius niger. Classification (NCBI taxonomy): domain Eukaryota; kingdom Metazoa; phylum Arthropoda; class Chilopoda; order Lithobiomorpha; family Lithobiidae; genus Lithobius; species Lithobius niger. The sequence continues at coordinate 20,065 of JAHWFP010207751.1, read as the reverse complement.
TACGGTAGATTTTGCATGTATGTTGGTGACAATAACATTTAGTGTTACCTAGGCTGAATTATATCAACGTTTGAAGGTGTGTATTTATTTGAAGTTGCAGTAAAAATTGTGATGTCTAACCTAAACCACTGTAAATGGCATTTGCCGATCTTTCAAATGTTTGATCATTCCATGTTGGCATTGGAGTAGAAATAGACGATAGCACCGGCGTCAGGGCAGTCCAAGTTAACCGAAAGGAAGGCAGACAGTTGAAGACAAGCAGCAGTGCTGGGTGTGGTAAGAATTGATGAATTGTATGAATTGATGAAACGAACATTCCCAGTCAATGTTGTTTTCGTCCCACCCGTCGCATACTTCACTTAGTGGTTCAGTTCCTGACCCGTCGCTCCGCCTGTCGGTGTCACAAAAAGAACACCCAGTCGGTGTCCATTCCAATTCGCCCGTTTTGCATCGCTACTAGTGGCTCTGTTTACGGCTCGTTACTGTCATGCCATCCGTCAGTGTGTTTGCATTGCAGCCTATCCTTTTTTACAACTCTGTCGATGTTACAACCCCACCCCAGTTGCCATGCATCCCTTCGATGCATGGGGACGACTCTGGTCCAACTGGTGCCAGTGGTCCAACAGCTTCGAGTGATGAAAATTGTGGACTGTTTCGTGCTCAACAGTCCCCCCCCCCCCCCCCAGCCTCCAGCTCTAATTAGACGTTTTAGGATGATAATCCTGCCTTGCTAGTGGATGATTAGGGTCGTGATTGCAGCACCTGACATACAAGACGCCCAAAAGAATATTGAGTGAGCTCTGCTGCGACTATGGTTTATCGTTTTCTCACTGATCTCTCGTGTAAAAGATTTCTGGAGCCATGCGATAGCTCTGCTGATCCTCCGCTTACTACCTTCAGCAATGCAGGTGACCCAGTTCGTACCCGTCTTCGTCGGTCGCAGATCCTTTTTCGTCACATTCTGGGTCTCGGTGTGCTACGGGATAGAGGCAAAGCGTTATCAGTTGGGGCGCCTCTGCTCTCTCCTGATCCGAGCATGTCTTCCTTCACGTTCTGAGTCAGCAATGTGGGTGGACCTCTCGTACTCAGCACTACGGGACCTCCATGGAAGTCTATAAATATGTGCCCAGGGAAATAAAAATTGAGCTGGGTATCTCGACTTTGGTATGCCAAAACCACATTCCTTCTTGATGACGCAGTACGAGCATGAACGTATCCTGTGGGCTAGTATTTGTGCTAATTCCTTAGCATACCTTATGTGTTCTGTATCTATTCTGCCGTTCCCTGTTGACGTCGGCAAGAGAGAAACTCTTGCTTTGGATTGTGCCCTGATTTTGATGAAGACTTAGGAATTTCAGGGTGCATTAGATTGCGTAATGTGGCTAACTCTTCATTTCGGTCGGTGAAACTGTATCTCTATTCATGCACAGTCAACGGTGACTCAACTTTGCTTGCTGCCCATTCACCTGTCCAAGTTGTGGCCAACTCCTTAACCATCACCCTGAAATGGTAAGCCCAATTTGCGTCTGGCGCAGTTACCTCAACAGAAGCCTCTCACTGACCAACGTTGTGGGGGAGTTGTTTACAAGGTTTCGTTTCAGGGGTTTCCGCAAATCCCCCTCCCCACCTCCATCAATGGTCCAGTATCGTGAGGGTCAATTTCGTCAACCAGAGGGAAGAGGAAATCTACATCAAGGGAACTGACAGTAATTAAAACGGGGAACAATCTTACCATGGGAAGAATGGCCCCTTTCTTAGGTGCAGGGGCCAAAAGAACCCCCTCCCCTTTCCCCGGTAGGGCTTGACATATTCTACCCTCCCCCTGCACCCCTTCACCGACAGATGGGAATAGGATAAGCCATCACCTCCAGGATTGGCGTATTATCTTGGTTGGCGTCGGGAATGGGTATCGGCCACTTCTTCCCACCGCAGTGGTTTTTACACAGGAAAGCGATCCAGGTTTTGTTCAGAAAATCTCATTTCTGTGGAAAAAGAAGTGATTCGGCAATCCCTCTGGACACCTGGGGTTTTTACATCCTGCCACTGTCATATATGCAAAGAAAAATGGGGGTGCCCATCACATTTTCCATCAGCGTAAGCTGAACTCCCATTATTCAATGCTCACTTCAAGATGGAGACTGTCGACACACTTCAACCAGGGGAATTCAGAACGTCGATAGACCTTGAGGACGCGTACCTTCAGATTCCCTGCCACCAATCGGTCTTCCATCCCTTTCGACTCGGCTGACAGAGCACAGTGTATCACTTGAAAGTCATCCCCTTCAGTCTATGCACGGCGTCTCACATCGTCACGTGCATGCTTCGCCACGTCCTCGTTATCTTCAACGTCAGATCAGGATGTTTCAGGTTTCAACGAGATATGTCCATCTGCCTTAGTTTTCCACTATCAAGGCATAGAAGTGAATTAACTCCCTGAACTTTGTCCCAGCAGGAGTTTTGGTTTGTCGCTTGATTTGTTGCTTGCCGCTGTTCCTCTTACCACACCCAGCACTGCTGCTTGTCTTCAACTGTCTGCCTTCCTTTCAGTTAACTTGGACTGTCCTGACGCCGGCGCTATTGTCTATGTCTACTCCAATGCCAACATGGAATGATCAAACATTTGAAAGATCGGCAAATGCCATTTACAGTAGTTTAGGTTAGACATCACAAAGTAAAGGAAAGGAATACATTTTACCACCAAACGAAACGGTAAAACAGTTCCCATGAAATTTTTGGTGAAGTTTGGATTGTTCAGCTTCGTCAGCAACTAGAACGTGAATACTGGCAACTTCTACATGTTGGAACACTCTTGTTTGGATTTCAAACGGCCGCGCCATGTTCACCACTAACCTGTATACAACAGTCTAGATACCTCAAACTCGTCGTCAGGCCCCACTGCTTGTCCAGGGTGCGAATCAGACCTGGCCCCACCGTTTTGTTGATAAAATTGTAGGCCTTATTGGCCAGAATCGTGAGCGGAACGTTGTTCTTCCTGAGCCGGATGATTACCAGAGATTCGAGCTCACGGAGGTGTGCCTCCTGCAAGGAGTTGGAGGCCAATAGCACTGATGTTTTTTCCCATTGCAATGTTGATGGATCTTAGCATGCTGCGCTATCCCCCTCCCCTCTGCCACCCCCTGCCGTTCCTACCCATCGCTACCCCACCAGGCTCCAGTATAACAGAGCCAGGCGTTGCACCATCAGGCCCCCTTCTCTACCTTCAGTCCCTCCCCCTGCTCCTGACCAGGTTTCTACTCTACGAGATAGGAAGAGTGTTGTGTACTGCGTGCTCTGCGGAGATTGTGAGAGTGATTTCACCGGAGAGACGTTTCGCCAACTTCGTGTGAGGATTCGAGAGCACATGGAAGCTACTCGTTGAGGTGAAAAACTGAATGGGATAGCACAGCATGCTAAGATCCATCAACGTCGCATAGCATGGGAAAAAACATAAGTGCTATTGGCCTCCAACTCCTTGCAGGAGGCATACCTCTGTGTGGTTGAATCTCTGGCAATCATCCGGCTCAGGAAGAACAAAGTTCTGCTCATGAATCTGGCCAATGAAGCCTACAATTTTATCGACAAATCGGTGGGGCCAGGTCTGACTCGCACCCTGGACAAGCAGAGGGGCTTGGCGAGTTGAGTTTTAGGTATCTAGACTGTTGTATATAGGCCAGTGGTGAACATGGCACGGCTCTTTGAAATTTGAACTTGTGAGTGTTCCAGCATGTAGAAGTTGCCAGTATTTACGTTTTTGTTGCTGATGAAGGTGAAGGACCCTAATTTCACCGAAAATTTCATGGTAACTGTTTTACAGTTTCGTTTGGTGGTAAAGTGTATTCCTTTCCTTTACTTTGTAGTTTAGTTTAGTTCATAATATGGCAAAGTCCGTGACTTGTAGCCATGCCCCGCGGGGGAGTTAATACTGCGCCATGTGCCTGTCAACATTGCCTTGAAGCAGTTAGTTGAGCTGGCCCTACACAAATCGTCTGGAAGAATGTTCCACTCATCGATAACGGCAACGGAGAAAAAATATTTCCTTGCATTAAGTCTACCATGTGGCTTGCGAGTTCCCTCTTGAAGTTAGTGGTGGTGCCATCGTAAAGAACTCGTTTAGGTCCAGTTTAAGAATTTTGAAGCACTCAATAAGCATGCCTCTCTTTCGTCTCTGTTCCAGAGTTGACAGCCTGGACACTCTTAACCGCTCCTCGTAGCCTCCCTTGTCCTTCATGAGTACACGCGAAGTAAGTCTGCGCGCTCTCCAACAACTGAATGTCTCGCTGTAACCAGTGTTGCGGTGGAGAACTCCACAAGTGGCCAGATGAGAACCTTATGAACTCTAGCAAACTTTTCGGAAAAAAACCTGGGTAGATGTGTGGAAAGGAAGCCAGCCATACTATCAAACATTTCAACAACTTCGGGGCATCTTGTTTACGGATGCTAGCATGACACCGCAACAGATGTCTGTTGTCAATCAAACTTTGGAGTCAATCCATGGCTAATTCACAGCTCTTGCTGAAAAATCTGCTTGTTTCATTGCCAGTGAAACGGCTCTGGAACAGCAGTTAAAGCCAGATACTCTAAAATTAAATCCCGATTTATAACTCAAAGGAAAAACCCAGCCCTGTTTTCTGACCTGATACTGAAACATTGGACTAATCTTTGCATTCTGTAAAGCCTCTTCAAACTCTGTCATTTGCCCGTGAGAAGCTTAACTCTGCTACGAACAAGGACCTTCATCTCGGGATGAGATTAACGAAGTTTTGAGCGTACCGGTTGCAGTCGCAAGTTAAAAACTCCTAGCCCTCATCTTTCCTGGTCATCGGGCTCACATGTAACCAATGACGATTGGGTTACCAAGACAACAGCTGAGGGCAACCGCACTTACATCCGAAATGGATAAATAACAACAACGCTCAAGAACCCCCCTTAAACCCAAACTGACTGATTAACCTCCTCTGTCACCACACAAGAAAATTTAAAGGCTTCGCCCTTAGTCCGAGCTTCTGTTAATGGCCTTCGAGCCATTTCAGCTATTTTCCGTCTCTATCCCTCTTCTTCTAGAGCAGTGGCGGGTGACTCTGACAACACCAAATACCGCTGCTTTGATGTCAAGAACCAGAAACGACAGGTTATCAATGTTGAATGTAATTGTGATAGCATATGTATGAAACCTAACATAAACGGTTGCGACAAACACTATGATGACAGATAAACTGATTAACAACGAAGAGACGATACAAACGGCGACAAGACGATAATGACAAAATCGAAAGGACGAAGAACGAAAGGCGACAAGACAAAGGAAAGGAACGTCTGACGATAGAATGAAACGAAAGACACAAAAGGACAGGACGAAAGGTGTAAAAGCGAAAAAAGTATGATGAATGCGATTAGACAATGAGGTTAATAACTACAAGCAGAAAAACGGCAAGGAACACGACAGACGAAAGGAATAATGCTAAATAACAAGGAAAATAGACATCGAAACAAATGATGCGAATCCCGATCGCTTTGAAAACATTTTAAGAAGCAGTGAACAAGCTCAGGAATTTCACACAACTTTTGATAATGAAGACAACAATTTATCAGAAGCTCCACGATGCCGCTCCGGGTCTCTCGCTCAAAACACACTGTTTTGACAACCCCCTATCACCTGGCAACAGCACCTACCAACCTGGTCTGCCTCTTCCACAATTAATGAACACAGTTGAGAATGTCATCCCAAAGTGTTTTTTATACAAACCTTCTGAAGAAGATCTTACTCGTTGCTTCAGCTTTGTCCTAAGAGATCGTATTTCCAACAAACCTTCGGTTTTAGGCCAATCTACTACCTCCCCACCACCCTTCTGAGCAATGGAGGCCTACTAAGAAGGAAAGGGGAACCACACAAGTTTGACGAGACCCCCCCCCCTCCTCCTCCTCGTTCGGGTAAAGAAAACTATTTATTCAGACCCCTTCGTGATGGTGCAGCTATTCCTAAATATTTTGATACCTACACCCAACCTGAATTTCTATCGTCGGAAGTAAAGCTGGATTTTGGCACCAATATGAACATTCCAAAGGACGTTGAAGTCCAATTGGCCTTGCTTAAAGCAGGAAAAAATGAACACCATGTTTACTCCAACAACATGTTTTAGTGTTGTTAGTGTGGGAATAGGACGTTTTTAGCTAGAATTAAATATGACGGCAGTTTGAATGTGGTCATCGTATCATTATCATCACGCATAAGTCCGCAGTAAATGAAACCAAACTCGAAATTCGTGCCTGGAAAGTCACGCATGGAAGCGATTTACTATAGGTCCTACGAACGCCACCAGGCAGCAACCTACAACAGTCTGGCATACTCGGGCAAACGCGTGGGGATGCAGGCACTGTGGGAGACTTTCACTCCAAAGAGGGCAGCCAGAGGGGGCTCGCTTCATCGGCTCCTGCTTAAAGATAATGACAAGATTCTGTGAATGGGTCTTCGTGTTGGTTGACAGGCTGACATTCTGCATACGGTAGCCCGTGTTCTTTGCGAAAAGCTATCCATTGAAATGGACGGACCCTGCCAAAGCCAAACATTTAGTATTACTAATTAATGAAGTGTTCAAGAAGGCCTGTTTAGCATCCTTTCATTCAATGAATTGGATCACCAGAGCCCTTCTAATAAGAGCAATTCTACGCTTATTACAAGATCTTGCCCTTCAATCGGCTCCCAACCTTAATGATTCAACTAAGCATGAGCTTCGTAATCAACCCATCCACGAAACTGGAACCCTCTTTAGTGACCTTATCCGCAAATTAGCTCCTCACTTGGCTGTTGCTCGCAAACCAAACGACGAAAAGCCTAAACAACTGTTACAACTTACTAATAAGAATCCTTACAAGCCTTACTATAAGCATAACTAAAGACGATTGGGGACCCCCCCCCCCCACAAAAAAAAAAAACAATCTAATGAAGGCAACTACAACTCAAATCGTAACTGCAATCAGCAGCCCTTTCATGGGAGACCTTCCTTTTGGAGCAGAGGCGGAAACAGAAATCGAAATTTTATCCCATACCAAAGGAAGTGCTACGCAACTCCAGGCTTCAGAGGAAAACCCAAACCATGACAATGACATGAACCTCAAACGGAGCTGCAACCTACCAGTCTGGGTCGGCTCAGGCACTTCCTACCCTACACCTCCGCTGCCTTGGACATTTTCGACACAACCCATACATAATCTGCCATTCAACATTCAAGAATTATTAAAAGAAGAAGTCATTGCAGGAAGCAAAGACCCTTTGCGCCCGGGCTTTTACAGCCCAATCTTTCTATGGCCAAAGAAGTCCGGAGGAGAAAGTTTAATCTTCAAATTAAAACTTGTCTACTTTAATGGAAAACCTACACTTCAAAACGGAAGGTCTAGGTTCCATAAGACAATCCCTTCAACATCAAGTTTGGACAGTCTCCATAGATTTCGAAGACACATACCTTCATGTACCGCTTCACCACTCAGTTCAACACTCTTTCGCTTCATTTATGGCGGGAAAGTGTTTGAATTACAAATCCTACCTTTTGGCCTCTACGCAGCTCCAAGGGTTTTCACTCGCATCCTAATGCCAGTCTTGGCACTTATTTACTAAGTTCAAGTGCAATCTCGCGCCCACCTAGACGACTGGCTACTCTAAAATCAGAACCGAAGAACAGCTAACATGTGATCTCCAAGACACTTTTGATCTTCTTCACTGCCTTGGTTTCGGAGTAAACCACAAGAAATCAATACTGATCCCTGCTCAATCCTTCCTCTTTCTCGGATTTCTTTTCGAACGTGACAGCAACCGTAATGCCATTCTAGAACGAATGGAGTATTGCCTAAAGCAGTCCAGAAAGTTTCTAAGCCTTCACTCTTACAAACAGGAAGAAATAAACAGTCTCATCGGTAAGATGGACTCCTTGGTATATGTGACCATACGGAAATCAAATTATCAAATTGACATGTGATGGTCAGTTCCAAAACCGAAAGAACTGACACATCCCATGGACAGAAACTTCCCTGTCGAAACGCTGTTGTGGTGGTCGGATGCTCGGACCCTTTCCCAAACCGTTCCTGTCCACGAACCCACCTCAAACCTGATTCTCCTAACAGATGGATCAATAGAAGGCTGGGGCGCCCACATCGGAGGAAAAAGAGCATCAGAGCTCTGGTTAAAGGAAAAATTAGAACACACAAACGTCCTAGAACTAACAGCAGTCCTCAAAGCATTTCTCTACTTCCAAGCACAGGTAGCGGGAAAGTTACTCAAGTTCAGACACACAACACCAACACGGTGGCCTATTTCATGAAAGGAGGAGAAACAAAGTCCAGAAACCTTCACAAAATTACTTCAGAGATTTTCAAACTTTGTACTTGCCTAAAAAACGACACTCCTTTCTCTCCACATCCTAGGAAACAGGAATGTGATTGCAGACCACCTCTCGAGATGACACAATCTACTTTCTGGAGAATGGTCACTGAAATCTTCCATCTGCAGATATCTGTTTACCATTTGGGGAACTCCGATAGTCGACCTATTTGCCACGAGGTACAATGCCAGACTTCCCCATTTTGTCAGACCGATTCCCGATTAACGAGTCTGGGCAGTAGACGCCATGTCGACACCTTGGACACACATTTTCAGATACACATGTTTCCACCATTCAAGCTTCTACCACAGATCCTACAGAAAATTCGAAACGCGCCAGGCCTCTTCATCCTGACAGTGCTAAACTGGTAATTAGCCCCATGGTTTCCTCTACTGCTTCAACTTCTAATCGACAACCCAAGGAGTCTGCCGGAGAGCCAAGACCTTCGCTCCCAAAACAAAGGGACCTGATTCCATCACAATGTCACCATCGGCTGTTCGGGTGGCTACTATCGTCGGACTTTTTAAGAAGGTATAAATTTTTGAAGAACAAGCCACAGAATCACATGTAAAGCTATCCGTGACTCCACCAATCGAATCTGAGACAGCCACTGGATGAAGTGGTTTCATTGGTGTGACCTGCGGAAAATCTGTTCAATCGCTCCCTGTCTACCAGAATATCTGAGTGGCTTGACTCCGGATTGAAAGGTTCCACCATTTTGGTTTATCGATCCACCTTAAAGTCAATGTTCAAAGCAGCTGGATGTGACAATGTCTTTGAAGATTTCTGAATGTCAAGCCTCATCTAATCTTTCGAACTTGGGTGACCAGCAACCAGGAGATTATTTCCATATTGGAATCTCTCTCTGTAGTTCTAGACTCACTGATGAAAGAGCCTTATGAACCCTTCCTGAATTGCAACCTTTATCTTTTAACCAGAAAAACTGTTTTCATAATAACACTCACCTCCAGTTTACGCTGATGGACGCTGTACATCTATTCTTCCACGCGGACTCAAAGCAGTTTCCTTAACGCCAAGATTATCGTTCAGAGCCAAAACTCAAAACCCATGTGAATCTTCAAAATCAATAATCAGTCCCGCTCTCACTCCGATCTCAGGTGATGAGACTGAAAGACTACTATGTCCAATTTTCGTAATAACACTCGTCTCAAGTTTACGCTAAGCAAAATACAAGCCCTTTCAATGGACCCCGTATGCCTATTCTTCCACAAGGACTTCAAAGCAGTTTCCGTCCACCAAGATTATCATTAAGAGCCAAAATTCAAAAACCTTGTGAACCTTCAAAATCAATAATCATTCCCACTTTAACCCTGATAACTGGCGATGAGCCTGAAAGACTAGTGTCCAATTCGTGCATTACGCTTTTACTTGGAATGCCAAAGTAATAAGATTCGTAAAGGAAAAAGCCAACTTTTTCTGCCATTCAAAAGTTGTGCTTTGGTGAAACTTCGACAGTAATGGTTCCATCTTGGATAAAATCATTCATTGAAAACACCTAAGCATCCTCCAACATCGATTGGCCACTAGAACAACATCAGAATTACTGTACATGAGCTAAGAGCCATCTCCACTTCATGGGCTTTCCACTACAGCATCCGTATCCCCGAGATCCTGCAATCTACATCATGGAGGAATACGTTGGTCTTCACTTCACACTACTTCAGGGACATGACCACCTATGAGAATAGACTACACAAGCTGAGACCCATCTTCACTTCCAGAAGTGTTATCCAGCCCTCTAAGCAACGATCAACGATGATCAAAAACGGCCCTTTTCACAGCTACCACATTTGGAAAGAGATCCTGAATCCTGTTTGTTTAATCTTTTAGAATAAAGTGCGTAAGTCTGACTTTTTGGGGGGCCAGCTCCTAACCCCTAGGAAACCCATCAGGCGGTGCCCACTGCCAGTATTGATGAGGTCGTCTGTAAATTCTAAATTTACAGGTAATGAATATATCCGTAGCAATAGAAAGAGAGAATTGCTTGGTAGTGGTTAAATTCTGTTTCTATTGCATAAACGGAAATATGCATTACCTGTACCCATCCTTCCATCACCCTTGAGTCACCACCATGACACATTGAGAGGAATGAAAGATGATTTGTGATTGTGACGCCATGTTGGGCGTTTAATAGGAGGGAAGTGCAGGCCCGCACTTCGTGATTAACGAGCTGGTGATGGGCTGAAATCATTCTCTAGGGGGAAAATGCATTTGCGAATGAAATGCTAAATTTAAAGGATGGTTCGTTTTTCAGGGTAAATTTGAATGTAATGTATATTTGTTTATGTAATAGAAACAGAAAATTCTCTCTTTTCAAAAAAATTTTCGTTTTATCCCTCTGAAAATACAAGCCTAATAGATTTAAGAAATTGAATGCTACCCAAAAAAAGTTGAAGCCCCCTGGAATGGGGGCTTCAGGCAGGAAAACCCCCCCGGAAGGGACTGACTTCATCAGTTCCGGGCACAGGCGTTAATGTGCGGTGGAAATATTTCCCTCGCTTACACTTGGACCTCTCCTCCCCCCAAATAATAGAAAAAACCGGGGAGTGTGTCAACCATAATCGGCTACTTTTCGTTAGTGCCGCCAAGTGAGTCTGACAGGCGCTTGGCAAATTGTTTCAGAGTGTGGCATGTAATGTATAAGCCTTCCTAAACAGAAAGTTTGTAGCTAAAACTAAAACATGGTATTAGCAATGAATGAAAAGTTAGTGTGGCCCCGCTGTCTAAACTACATCATTTGGTAGATTTGCTGAAACATCACCTGCACACCTTTGTACATAGGTTTAAACTGGTCACCATTTCCGTCTAGGCAAACTAGTCACTTCCTAAACCAATGAGTACGTTGTTGAGTTCTAAGGGCGATAACTGACTGCATGCTTGAAAGATTCACGCTCCCGGTATGTTATTTACACAGCGGGGCCACACTTCTCCTTCCCTTTCATTCCCTTTCAAAACAGGCGCAAACTGGGAACTAAATTTCTGCTGGGAAACCACTTGTGAGTGTTGTGGGGTGCACCTTGCGTGCTTTGCCATGGCTACTCTGCTATTCCGAACTAGGATTTGCAACAGCGATGACAGTTACACTACCGGTATGGAGCCTCCAGTCAACTACCGCGACTACTATTGAGAATTCCTTAACTATGGCATGGAAAAAGATTTGACAAGTTGAAGAATAATCTTGTTTGTATTAATTGACGAAGCAAGAATTAAGCAGTTCATGTATTGGAGAGATCATCTGAGACGTACATGGTGTTTTGCCAATTTAGTTGAAACTCTTAATAATTCCTTCCAAACTATGGTAACTGCTATTAGAGCTAAACCGAGTTTATAGGCTGATTTCGAACGGTTACAATAATGTCGACACACAGACGTCAGCAACGTAGCTGGTCTTAAGGCTACCAGTTCAGCATTCGAGTTCCGTCAATTCCAGCTTAGTGTCTCACAGCTAATGCTCACAGAAGAATGCCAACAACAGCAGAACCCTCCACCCTTTTATACAAGTCAAGTGGATCCAAAGGTTCCTGTTCTTTTGGATGCGGACCGTTACATCAACGACGAAACACACAACTGCGTAACGGATTATGGTCAATGCACAATTCCACTTCCATTGCCGTGATGTCACGGTCGCTCTCCTACAGGTCCTCACTTGCCAGAAAGAAGGTGATGATGTTGATGAGCCCCAGACAAGCATCCTGCAGGTTACCTTAAAGCTTGTGTTCCAACAATATTAAGGAAAAACCGTTTCGCGGTTTGCAATTAAAAGTTCATTGCTAACACTATGTTCTCTGGTGAAGTCTCATACAGGAAACATTACATTATAATAATTTAGGAGTTATTAAGCCCTCGAACTGCTGTTAAACTGCTGGAGGGCTTAATAAGCACAGCTTCAAGTTTAAAACCTTTATCCTGTAACGTTTAAAAAATACGTTACCATTAATAATCAATACAGCACTTCCCGAGACCACGTAGAATATGCATGCCATAAACAGGGTGTCTACCAGTCAGGAAATTAATTAGTAGGTCAGGAAGTCGGGAAATTGGATGTTAGGTCAGGAATTTACAAATTATCAATTTGAAACTACAGTTTCATTGCTGGTACTTGAGGACTATAATATCTTCTCTTAAAATGTAGGCTAAAATGTATTACGTCGAACTACATTGGGTAATACTTCACATCTGTTAATTTTGATTCAGCTTTTTTTTTGTTAGGCCTAGCTGAGCAACATGATGCGTTCAGAAGTTCTTCTCATACGACAAGATAGTAAACACCAAGACCGTTCATAGCTGAATCTGTTAGCAGAGACTTTATTTTTAACATTTATAATATTTTTAATACGGGTTAGGCCTACCATTTTGTGCCATTACTGCGTGTCACGGAAAACAGTTTGCATGTTTTGCAGTGAATTTTGAGTATAAATCTGACTTGACATGTGTTTATTTTTGTGGATTTTGTGGAAAACGTTAGTGTTGGAATGCTGTGCAGAAACAATACTGTTTTTATTTTCAAAAAACTGGCTTCTTTCAGAACCCCGAGCAGCTTTCAGCTCCGTAGTAGCTGGGAGCAGCCATTCTCAAGGTTTTCTCTAAAAACGTTAGTGAGTCAGGACAAAGTACAAAAATGACAGGAAAAAGTCAGGAATTTTCAATGTGGTGTTTTAGTAGACACCCTGATATATTAATAAGAGACAAGCTAGACTGTATAGGATTACAAACTTAAAGTGACACTGTCTCCGACTGACCACTTATGGTGGTGGCGACAGTCTGTCCCTGGCTGTGGTGCACTGCTCTGGATTATATCTTTGTACCGCGCAAGATACTTTGTGCTGTTTATTGTGATGCGTCGTTTGACCGTGGCACGGAGGCTGGTGGAGTAGGATATTCTGGATACCCTCTCTGAAGACCAGAGTGGGCAGGTCAGCTGTGGCTGTGTCCTCAAGTTTTATTTGTGAATTGGCGGTGCACTCTGTGGCGTTGGACTTGGTCCTAGAGCTTGCGCTGCCCTCATGTACGATTTGCATGGATTCCAAATCTTGTGTTGTGATGCAATGTCGCTCTCTTGCCACAATGGACAATAGAATGTAGAATGTTAGAATGTATCCCCACGCAGCGGTGGATTTTGGTTTCGCTACAATGCTCAGTGCTTCCCATAATTCTTCTGAGAGAGTGTGCTTTTCTACGGGGCATATGGTGCTTTCAGTTCTTTACTTATTACTCCTTCCCCACCCCCAAAAATCGATGAACTGTGTAAAATTATTGACAATTCTTGAAATTATTGAAAATGACAATTCTCAAAGGTCATTTTCAAAAATATTCGAAAAAGTGTCCTAAGTAAAATTCTTGGATCTAAACAGACCCGTGTTAGCCTTGTTGGATTGGTAGAGTTGCGTATGAGTGCGAACATGTCTGAGTATCGATTCTGTAGCTATCAATTCATATTCCACCCCTCCCCTTCTGCAAACTTCTGCATTTAAAGTACTTGACTTTATTTGAGACCAGAAGGGTCCATATTAGAATCGTTATAAAGTAAACAAATACAATCAAACACAACAAAAACTTAACAAAAACAGACAAGAACAACACAGGAACTACTTTCACGGCCTCCACTTAAGCAATCCCCTCAGAGGACAGGGTATCCCTGACAGGAGGGAGACTTGAGTCTACAACTGCCCTCACAGTAGGATTGTCCGAGGAGTACAGTCTGCTCAGGAATATATCCTCTGTCTACAGACTGCCCCAAAACTAGGGACACCCAAGGTTGCAAACAACATACTCTGGCACTGCTCCAGGTGGGCAGCCAAGCAAGAATCGTAGGCCATTATTATAGCACACTCTGAGGCTGTCCAAGCACTGGGTTGAACTGTTTGTCCAGAGATGCATGCCGTAGACCTGTGACATGTAAGCAGCGTATGCAAAGACCACAACTTTCTGGGTGCAACCACAAAACCACCTACGAATGGTGTTTGCCCTACTACAGGTATTTCTTCGCTGATTGAGAATATCGCTGACATCTCTTAGGTCTGGCGAAATTACTGTGCCTAGGTATTTCACTTGCTGAACATATACTAAAGGAGCTGAAGGGGCTCCAGATTTCTTAGTAAGCCACGGCGTGCACGGAAGAAAAACTGACAGATTTGGTTGGGTTAAATTTGAGATTTAGGGACGTTCCAATGTTGACACAACAGTCTAGCAGTAGTTGTAAGTCTAATATCAGTAAGTCTTTAGCTGAGGGGCAGAGAAGAGCCAGGTCATCTGTGTAGCACAGGTGGTTGATCTTAAGTCCACCAAAAAGAATTCCAGCATCGACGGCCTGAAGTTTTGTAAGTAGTTTGTCGATGTAGATGTTAAACAATAATGGAGATAATACTCCTCCCTGACGAACACCAGTCGAAACTCCGAACCGCCGTGACAAGGATGAGCCCCATCTCACAACATCTGCTGCTATCGTAGCCACTGACACAGAGTACTAACACATCACCAGGGAAACCATCATTTGATCAGGATACGGCACAATGTACTGTAACTAACTCGATCGTAGGCTTTGAACAGGTCAAGGAATGCAGCATAAACGGGTTTTTCCTGAGTCTAGCAAGCCTCACAGCTTCTTTAAGTATAAATATCGGTTAATCAGTACCATGCGTTGGTTTTAAGGCAAATTGGCTATCATCCATGTGCAAGAAGTCACTTAAGGAAGACGCGACAACTTGTTCAAAAATTTTGGAGAAGGTGGTGGCAAGGGCAATGGGGGAAATAATTATTGGTTGAAATAAGATCTCCAGTTTTCAGCTTCACAACAGTCAAATAACAATATCAGACATGCCCTGCAGTATCCAGCAGTAGAAAGTCATTGCATTAAACATATGTTAAAGAAGATCCCTCAGCTTGGGGAAAGCAAATTTCACATGTTCGGTCTGGATCCCATCACTGCCTGGTGCCTTTCCATTGAGCATACGATCACATGCATCTTGCATCAATGTAGTGGTAAAGGTTGGGGTAGTACCATCTGCAGTGGCTAGAAAATCATCAACTTCAGTGACATGTTCTGTCACTGGCCGCATATTATTGAAGATAGTATCATACGTGTTCTCCCAAAGTCTAGCGATACCTTCATCACCTTTCACACCTCCGATATTGTTAGTTCTTCGTGCACGATTTATGGACATTTTCCTTACCTCCTACCAAAAACTTGTGGAGCCATCTGCAGAAAGCTTGTTAGCAAGGACATCAGCCCACATCTGTACCTCATTTCGTTTGCATTGTCAAAGGTTACGTGAGAAAATTTTGCGAGTCTGGCACATTTCCATCCACAAACAGCCTTGCCTAGAGCTACCACGCGATCTCCATTTGAGAAACACCTGTTTGGTGAAGTCATGTGAGGCTTTTATATGTGCATTCCAGCCGACAACCTTGTTTCTTCTCTGATGGAAATTCCTACGTCATGGGTTGCAGGCTATCCTGTGTAAGCTAGTTTGAGTCCTCAGCAAGGGGATCCGACTGCAATTGTAATCACTACACTCAGGCTGTGGATAAAGGAAAGAAGCAGCTGTGTTGAGGGCATGGACAGCTTCCAGATACAGTCTGTCGATTTAGCAACAGTGATCATCATTAGCACAGTTAAGATCAGTGCAGATTAGAGCATCAGGTGCTAAAATAGCATCAACGGATTTGGCAGGTTGCCCCTGCCTGTAGGTGTTTCTATCTTCACTAACTATCTTCTCCAGTCACCACTTAACTGTCCTGTGTGTTACAGTGTCTTTCTATAAGTTAGAGATGGACACGGCAATCTAGGTACATTGGAAGATTGTCGGACCAGGGATTACCATAGTCAATGGTAATGTTGGCGAAACTGTTATAAGTATTTGCGCTGCTTAAACAGTGGTCAGGCCATGAGGTGGCGGATATATCCATGTCACTGGTGTAGATGTCAGATTCAAGCAAATAAGTGTCACTTATGTGGGGGCCACTCACCGTAGCAAAATTATGGAGCTCTTTGAACCTGTCACAGATAGGATGTGTGTTCCAGTCACCAATAATCATGATATCGTCAAAGCATTCTCTAGCAATGATATCATTCAGGTGATTAAGGTAGTCCAAGAAAATCTTCTCGTTGGCAAGTGTGTTGGAGAGTAGATAAATACAGACAAGTAACAAAATTCCAGCCTTCGTATTCACACATAGGCCAACCATCTTGCTGTCACCCTGCTGTTACTTGGAGCAAGGGATTCTTAAGTCGGTGGTGGACTTCATGTTGTTGGATGAGAAGGTGGGTGGGAGGGGAATGTGGGGTGGATGTAAAGGGCAGGTGGGGAGTGGACTTGGACCATATTGCTTTCTTTGCAGCAGGAAGGGGGAGTGTAGGTGGAGATGGACGATCAGGGATCAGAAGGTGTTAGATAGTTTTGGCGTTGAGGAGGAGGTGGATGGGTGGGAGGAGGGGTATGGGTTTTGGGATGCTGAGGTGCTTAATGTTGCGAAGAAGCTTCTCATGAAGGGACAACGGGGAGTGGGTAGGGTAAAGGGATGATGGATTGCAGAAGGGAAGGAGGTTATCTGGAGGTGGAAGGAAGCCTAGTAGAGCAGGGGAGTTGGGAAAGTTAATAATGGGGAAGTGAGAGGTGTTGGAAGGAATATTTGGCTTGTAATACGGAGCCGGATGAAGTGTAGAGCAGAAATCGGAGAGTTTAACTTGGAAGTGGCTAAGGAAGGGAAGAAGTTCTGGAGGTTTGTGAAGGAGAAGGCTGGGGTTGGGGGTGAAGATGTGAGGATTGTTCAGAATATGCTGACTGAAGCTTTGAGGGAGTTTTGTGAGGTTGTGGAGTAGGAGGTGGTGGGTGGAGGAGAGGAAGGGGACGGCGGAGGTGTGCTTGATGGTATTACGGTGGGAGAATTTGAGGTAGCCTTGGCTTTTGAGAGGGAGGAGAAATTAAGCTGCTGGGTTGATGATATGGTGGGCAAGCTCGTGAAGGGATTGGGAGCTAAGGGTAAGAGGAGGCTGATTCAGGAAATGAATGTGATCCTGCAAGGGGGAGTGGTTCCGAATTGCTGGTAGAAGGTCAAGATTCACTTGGTTTATAAATGGAAGGGAAGGGATAGGCGGAGGCTTGAGAACTATAGGCCGGTGGCTATTACGAGTGCGGTATGTAAGGTGTTTAGGCTTATAGTCAAGAGTAGGTTGCGTATGGGCCTTGAGGGGAGGTGGGAATGTTTTTTGTGGCGATGCAGGTGATTGAGGTTGTGAGGAAGGAAGGGGGTGGCATTTTTGGATATTGCTAAGGCCAAAAGCAAAATGAAAAGGCTTATGATGGGGTTCAAAGGGGGTTGCTGTGGAGAGAGCTTCAGATTTTGGGAGTGGAGGAGGGTAGGGGTGCAGTTGAATTGGGTGTTAGCAAGAGGGGGTTAAATTAGGGGTGCCCGCTGCCCCAATGATATTTGTGGTTTTTTTTTTTGAGAGGGTTGGAGAAGAAGCTGATTGAGTCGGGTAGGGTTTTCTGCTGGGGAAAGGGGGAGAGGAGGGAGTCCGCACTCTAAAGTTGATGTTTGCAGATGATATTGGGGTTCTTGAAGGGGAGAAGAAGGGTCTTGAACAGCTGTTGGAGGTATGTGCACAGTGGGGGGGGGGGTTGAGAGGAGAAAGGAGTTAAGTGGTGAGAAATCGGGGTACATGGTTTTCGTAAGTGGGAAGATCTGTGGGGTGATGGAAACGAGGCCTTGATGATGGGGAAGGTTCTGGGGAGGAAGGTGAAGGAGTTTGAGTATCTGATGGTGTGTGAAGACGAATTATTTAGAGATGATGGAGAAGAAGGTGTATTATTTAGAGATGATGGAGGTGTAAAGTGGGAAGGGTTAAAGGTATGATTAGAAAGTTGCTCCTTGGGGCTATAATAGGGATGAGCTGGGCAGGGCGCTCTGGAAGGGGTGGCTGTGCCGGGAGTGATGTTTGTGGGGTGTGTGTTGGTGTATGGTAGGGAGTGTTGAAGGCAGATGGAATGCTTTCAAGGGGAGTTGGAGAGATGGACATTGTGAGCTAATCGTTTACGGCTGGAGAGATGGTGATGGGGAAAACGGGCTGTTCTTCTAGGGAAGTGGTGGCGAAGATTTGATTTAACAGGAGGTTTGGGAGCATGAGGAGGGTTCGATTGTGCGAACTGTGTATGAATACGTGACTAGGTGGTGTAGTACAAAGTGGGTTGAGGTGATGAGGGCACTGGCAGGAAAGTTTGATTGGATGAGAAGGGGATAAATGAGGGTAGAAGGGGATGGAGGAAGGTGATTAAAGAAGTGGAAGTTGAGAGGTGGGCTCAGGGTATGGAACGGAGATGCATCATGAGAGAAAAATGAGGAGGGATGGGAGAAATGGTATCAGGGGGATTGGGGTTGTCCTGTTCTTTAAGGTGAGGAGGGGGGGGGGCGGGCTCCTTGGATACCAGCGATTTGTGTGCTGTTGGAGATGATGAGGATACGACTTGTGGGGTCTGCGGGGATGTGGAAGAGACATTGAAGCATGTGTTAATAGAATGCTGGTGTTTGGAGGACCTCAGTGGAAGAGAGGAATGGGGTGGTGAGGAGGCTGTAAGGTGGCTCCTTGGTTGTACGGATGAGGGGAGTTGGGTGGAGCAAGAGAGTGCTCTTGGGGTGGTGGAATAGGAGGGGTAAGGATTAAGGGGCGGTGGGGAGGGGTTGGGTTTTTGTGGTTAGTGTGTATTGGAGGGAAGTAATTGTGGCGTCGACCAGCACCTTGTTTCAAAAGAGAAGCCCATAGCATCATCATCATTATACACATGGTTTGCAAACTTCAACTTATGTTTAAAGTGCCACTGTGAATATGAATTGCGAAATTTGTCGTTTTTCCAGCACTGCGTGCACTGTCTGCCAGAAAAAAGAGGTCCTACAGCCTATTCTCCCGAAAAACACGCAACAATAAGGACGCTAGCCCCATCTCTTACTAGCAATAATGAAATTACAGAGTTACAATGGGTGCAGTGTGAAAGCTATGATGAATGGTCACTCTACCAAAACAGAAAAATTAAAGTCAAATATGAAGACATCTTGGCCAACAAACTGAAGTATTAATGCCGATTGTGTAACCTGGAGGCTAACATCTCAAGAATGAAAAAGAGAGTAAGTGAAGTCGAGGCCGAAAACATACAGTTGCTTGACGACAATGCTGCATTGCAACGTGATGCAGATAACCTCTCTATACAACTGGATGAATCAAAGGAAGAGTTAAAGCTGTCCAAGATGCCCTCTCCAGCCTTCTTGTTGATGATACTACGAAACCAACTGATTTGGAACCTAAAAGAGCAGCTGCATCCAGGGACGGAAACCAGCTTGAACCTGCAAATGACAGCGGTGAGGACTGGGCTACTAAATTCAAAAAAGGTATGAAAGGAGGCCCAACACCCCAAATTAACACCAGAATGGTTCAAAAGGAAGTCTCCGAGTTCATCGAACGCTCTAAGAATGTTGTAATTTTCAACATACCCGAACCCAAAAAGTCTGATGCGGAAACAAGGAAAGCAAAAGACGTTCAAGCAGTAAACAACGCCCTTACTAGATTAGAGCTACAAGAAGTAAAAGTTTCACAACAATTCAGACTTGGCAAGCCCGGAGAAAAAAAACTGCAAGACCCTTAGTAGTGTAAATATGTAGCAGGCAGGGCCGGAAGTGACGTCATAGGT